>APFE030374461.1:32488-74886 GCA_000404065.3 Pinus taeda
TCTAAAAGAAAATACATTTTTTAAATTTGTCTAACATAGGGTATATTAGACAAATTAACAATCCAACAGATTCGCCTACTTTCGAGAGCTAGGTTTCATGCCCCGTGGTCAGTCAAATTGTAGGACACTTAAACCTAGCCCACAATACAACTTTGACCAAAACTTTGACTGGCTCATTCTCCCTCATATGAGCTCGGATTGACGAACTGTCCACACAGCTGTGATTAGGATGAAAATATCTACGCTCCAGTCTTGGTTTGAAAGCATTCTGATCACTTTGATTTTTGAGCTTCCATAAGCCCTCTTTGTCCTGTGTGTGTCCCTGGAGCCACCTGGATCACCAAAACCCATATTCAAACATGGGCGTCTATACATTAGAAACCCTTGTTTGAATACACTCTGAACATAAGCTTACTCATGAATAATTGGCTTCATTTTCACTTCCTGAACGAGGGAGATGTTCTCACGATTCTTCAGAGGGATTGGGTCATTAGAAAGGGTTATTTTTTTTTTGCAGAGGTGGCATGTTGGGTTTCACCTGATCTTGGAAAAACCAAAATCACAATATCTTTCAGTCAAGCTGGTTGGCTTCCCTCTAGAAATATGGACTTGTCAGACTGTAAAGAAGGTTACTAACAATATTGGCATGTTCATTTTATTTGACGAGATGTATTTGGTGGCATATGATAAGAGGATATTGTGGGTTTTTGTTGAGATGGACATGTCTCAGGGTCGTCCAGTTGAACTGAAGATCACTCTTAGGGGCATGAATTTTAGCTAGAGGTTGGATTCTCGAAAATCCCCTATAGGTACGCCAGATGACGACAACTAGGCATTCTCAAAGTGGCTTGCATTTCAGATGGTGTGTTTGCACTAACAAACCATAACATAGGTGTTAATGATCTTAATCCTTCTTGGTGCATTTCTTCAATACCGTATCATGGCCATATGCTTGATGTTCCTGATGGAGTGGGGTTGGTACCCCCGAAGTGGACTCCCTCAAGACCATTGTACTCAGTTGTGAATAATTTTGGGTTTTGCATGGTGAAATCTCCTCTGATACTATGTGTATAGGGGTTTTGAATTCCACCTCTTCTTGTATTGAGGCATTGGTTTCGGCTATCAAGGCTTTGATCCCATGGGTTCATCTTGAGATGGATGTCTCTCTCTTTTAGTAGATGTTGGGGATTTGGATGCATTAGAGAGTTCAAGAGATTCTTCATAGGACACTGCAATTTGTGTACCTTATCCACCTCTCTCTTTTGGGAATTTATCGGCCTTATCCGACACCCTCTCAAGTAAGATTATAAAATCACTTTCTGCTGCTCATATTCTCTTGCTTCATAACTTAGCTATTAAATCCTCTGTGCCTTCACACTATGCTCCCTCGGTACCTAAGGATTTTAATCTTTCTGAATCTTATCATGAGAAATTTCCTCCCTTAAGTTGTTCTCTCATCCCTCCATTAAATCCTATGTCTATGAGCTCATCATAATGTATAAACCATCTCCTTCAATGCTCTAGCTCATATGTTTGATTTCCTCAAAAACCCTGATTCCTCCTCTAGTAGATTCCCTATCCAGTCAGCTAGCTCCCCTCCTCTATCTTGCTCCATTCAAGGTTATGGTCATTTAGCAAGGGGAACTAGTGTAACTGACTCCCTTTTCTTGTACCCTTCTTATCAATCCTATCTCAACCTATCCATACCTTCCTATACCTCACCACTCCCCAGTGCACTTGTCCAGGGTGATCTTGATTTATCTTTCAAAAATGTAACTTGCCCATGAAGGAGCCATTTAGGGTGGTCTCTTCAAGGATATCTCAAATGTTTTCTGTTTCCCATAGGCTCCTTAGAGCTGAGACACCCTCCCTTAAGGGTTCTCCATGATCCCAATGGACGTAAACATTCAAGGAGTAGGAGGCCCTCCTAAAAAACTTGCATTCCACAGATTGGTTGGATCACATTGTCCCTCTGTTATCTTCATTAAGGAAAACATGGTATCAAGTGACAAAGCCAGGGAGAAAATCCTACAAATCTACCTAGATTGGTATATTTGTACTGTTGATGTCGTGGGCTGCTCTGGGGGCCTCTCAGTATTATGAAACCTTGGTGATGCATCCCTTAGACCATATTCCTCAAAGCTTGGTATCATTCTAGAAGGATATTTTAGAGGATTGGTTTGTCCTATCATTCCTGTGAACTACTATGGGCCTTACAAGGACAAAGAGGTTTTCTAGGGCCATATTCATAACAATGACTTGCTTTGTGAATACACTCTTATTCTTGTTGGGGATTTAAATTTCACTACTTCATCCAATGAGGTTTGCGGAGTAGGTGCTAGGTTCGACTTCTTTGTGTCTTTCATCTCTTGATTTATTCTTTATTCATATGTCAATGATGTATGCCCTATCCACATGGTTGCTACCTAGAGGAATGAGAGGTAGGGATACGAGGGAATTCTGAAGTGCCTGGATCATTTCTTTATTGCAGACTCTTTGGCTGCTAGAATGGGCAGATATCGCTCATGGATTAGGTTGGACGTCATCTTAGACCACTTCACTATCTTTCTCCAGTTGGATTTCAATGCCTCTACCTCAAAGTTCCTTTTTAAATTTAACCATTCATGGCTTAAAGATGACTCTTTCATTTCATTGATACACTCCCGCTGGAAGAAATTACCAGTTGATTCCTCGATGTCTGCTATGGATTCTTGGACTTTTAAAATGAAGGAACTTAAAATATATGTCTAATGTTGGGGAAGGAACCATATACTTGATCAGAAGAGGAGATGGATGATAATGACACTAGTTTTATATCCTCAAAAAATGCATTTATATACTAAGGTTTCTTAGATGTTATCAAAAGTAGTCTTTGTGCATTGGCAACAAGGAAAGTTCAGTTTCTCAAAGTTGATATGGCACATTGGTGATTAAAAAGCAGGGTAATATGGCTTAAGGAAGTATATGGCAATACAAAAATTTTCCATAAGTTCACAAACCATAGGAGGAACAAAAATTCAATTTGGGACATACAAGATGCTAATGGAAACACTCACTGTTCCCAATAGAAATTGGAGAAGGTTGCTAAGGTTCATTTTTTTGGTCTATTCAATGATCATGGTGGTAATTCGATTTAGGCACAACTTCAGGTTATTCAACATTTTCCTTGGCTCTTCTCGGAGGAAGACTCAACCTGTTTAGGTGGCCCTATGTCCCTAGATGAGATTAAAGGTGTCCTCACATCCTTTGTAAAGGACAAGAGTCTTGGTCCTGAAAGGTGGACCATTGAATTTTTTCTTGAGTTTATTGATCTGTTTGGGAATGACTTTTGCAGGCCGTGGAGGAGGAAAGGACTTTGGGGAGGGTGTCTGGTGCAATCAATGTCATTTTCATTGCTCTTATTCCCAAATTCTCCAAATCCATCTCCTTCAATGACTTTCAGTCGATATCTCTATGCAACTTAATTTACAAGGTCATTGCAAAATTCATTTCCAATAGATTAAAAAACTCTTTCATCCTCACTTTCTCCTAAAAAATTTGGCTTCGTTATTGGTCACCTAATTCATGATGTTATTGGAATGACACAATAAGTGCTTCACCCCATCAATACTTAAAACTAAGTTCTTTGGTCCTTAAGTTGGACCTGGTCAAAGCATATGATTGAGTGAATTAGAGCTTCCTTAGGCTTCTTCTCCTCCATACCGATTTGGATTTAAAGGCTACCAATTGGATCATGGGTTGCATTAGATTTGGAAACTTCTCAGTGCTTGTCAATGGAACCCCTTCTAACTTTTTCACTTGTTCCAGAGACTTGCATTAGGACTTCCCCTTATCTCCCCTTAACAAGATGATCAACACGGCTAAAAGCGACAATCTCATCAAATGGGTTAAGGTGTATAAGTATTTATATATAATTCATCTCCCTTTGTGGATGGTGTTTCAATTTTTGGGTTTGGTTCTGTTACCGAATGGGTTCATTTTCACCATATTTTTACTAGCTTTTTCTCTGCAACTAGTATGCAGATTAGCCACATTAAATCCTCCTTCCTCCAGAACAATATTCCGGAATGGATCATTGATCCCATCACCTATTTTCTTCCATACAAGGTGGTCCCCATTGAACATGGCTTTACCTACTTGGGCTATCATCCAAAACTGAATTGCTACCATGTGAAAGTCGGGTCCTAGCTCATCAAGAGGATCAAAAGAAAAATTAGTAGTTAGTGCTATACGTGGATTTCTTTGGGTGGTAGGATGACTTTGGTTAAGTTTTTTCTAGAGAGTATACTGGTATATTGGCTAACTCTCGCTAATATTTTCAAATCATCCATCACGAGGATTCACCAATGTATATTCAATTTTCTTTGCTCTGATAAGAAGACCAACTCAAGTTTTCATTCGGCAAAATGTGTTAATTTTAGGTACAATGGTGTGTTCTATGCTTAAGAGAAATTTACTCCAATTTCTTTATTAGCCCAATATCAATACCTAGTTTAGAAATCACATCAACATGATAGTAAAATGAAAATAGAACATAAACATAAACAGTAGAAGACAAGCTAAGACAAGAGGACACAAGATGTGGCACCAACTAGGGACAAACCCCAATGTGGGGAAACCCTTGATTAATTCTACTCATATTCTTCAATAGTTCAACAGAGAGAGATAGTACAAATTACAAATCTGATAATTTACGACAGCAACAAGAAGCCCTAACCAAAAAAGTCAATTCTAGTCAAATAGGGTAGAATTCTTCCTCTAAATAACTTGATCAAACCCAGTCAACTTAGGCCTCCAAAAACAAGCCCAATCAACCCAAAAGAGTCTGAAAAAGTCCAGTGAAAAGCTGGTCAACGAAAGTCAAACTGTGGCCAGCCCTAGGGAAGTCAACGCTGGTCAAGTGAGAGGTCGGATCACCTTGATATTATTCCCAGATCTGCAGCCTGCCAAGGAGAAGATACCTCACCCAATCCACAGTCAAAAGGAGGTCAACACAACCCAAAATACAACTTGTGAAATTCGGTCAACGCTGGTCAACATAGTCAAATGGTCAAACAGAAAAATGTCCTCCTTCCGTTGCACATGTGAGAGACAATTTACCAGAATAACGTACCTAATCAAGTGAGGAGAGAGAGATGTGAAGATGAGATGATGATAAAATGACTTGAGGTCTCCTCATTTTATATGCAATGTTGAGGATGAGCTGGGGGTTTGAATGCATGTTTTGCTTGTTGGTCGACCTTGACAATTTGTTCATAATACAAATAAATTCATATCTTCAATCCTACACCTCTTGGAGAGAGGAATCCAAGAAAAATATCAGTTGTCACAAATAAGACGACCCATGTGGAGTTTAGCCCTAGTTGGAAATTTTAACACTCCCTATCAACTAGGGAGAACTCCATCTACCAGTTGGTACTATCTCTACCATCAATGAGCTTCTCTGCACTGCTCTACTCTGCTTTGCTTTGCTAAACTACGAAGAAGAAGAAGTGATCGAGAATGTATCATACCATTCTCTACTAACCTAAGTCAGTCCCAGATAAAAGATAGTGTCTCATACCACTCTTACTGACCCGAAGTCAATTCAAATCAAAAGAGAGTGCCTCATACCACTCTTACTGACCCGAAGTTAGTTCCAATTGATCCCAAATCAATATCAGTCATCCTAGCATACAGAGTACAGTAGTACACGATGCGTCCATCGGTAGTACTATGGTCCCTATCCTCATTTCCCTACTTATTGGCCAAATGAGAGGTACATCCCATGACTCCTAGACTGCATGGGTAGGATGTCTCAGATGGAGAAGGATGAACCACTCATCCTGCCTACATGCCGCTAGGGATATCACAGGGGAAGGCTAAACCACTCACCCTATTGTTGCTCATCGCTCCAAGAAGTACCCCAAGCCCCCCAGAGTTCCTAGAGCTCAATGCCCATATCATACAGGACCCTCAGAAGAGGGTCGCTCAACGACTCTAAGTCATTCTCGGAAGGCTAAGAACTTGACCTTCCCCAGGGGCTTTGTTAGAATATCGGTGACCTTCTCATTAGTCCCAATGTGATGGAGCCTTATTTATCCTCATTGTACCATATCCTAAATATAGTGGTACTTGATATCTACGTGCTTGGAGCGATCATGAAATATGGGATTTTCTGATAATTGGATCCTACTTTGGTTGTCACAAAGGATCACGATGGTATCCAACACATGTCCAAACATCTCACTGAAGAGCTTCCTCGACCAGAAAACTCCATAGGAGGCCATACTAGCAGCTATGTATTTGGCCTCAGTGGTGCTCAAGGCAACCGATTTCTGCTTCCTGCTCATCCAAGATATCGAAGCAGAACCCAAACAAAAACAACACCCAGAAGTTCTCTTGTGATCCACCACACTACCGGCCCAATCAACATCAAAATAACCATGCAACCTCACATCTTTGACAATGTATCTCAGTCCATGAGTGATTTTTCCCTGAAGATATCTCATAAGATTCTTGGCACCAATCCAAAGTATATGATGAGGCTCAACCATATAATGGCTCAACGTATTAATTGCAAAAAATATGTATGGATGAGAGTTCACCAAGAACATCAATGCTCCTATGAGTTGACAATAATAAGCATTTCCTAATTCAGGTCAGGAAGCACTACCACATAACTTCTTGAAGTTAAGTTCCATCAGGGTAATCATATGCTTCCAGTCCACCATCCCAAAGATTTCCAGTATCTTCACAACATATTTTCCTTGAGATAGGAAAATTTCTCCTAGATTTTGTTAGACATCCAACCCTAGGAAGTAATGCATCAATCCTAGGTCCTTCATCTCAAATTCATAAGCCAAATCCCTCTTACTTTTGTGAAAGAGAGGGTCTACACATGTCAGAAAGAGGTCGTCCACATAAAGTATAGTATGAGAGGTTTATCATTTTCAACCTTATATTAAAGGTTTGGATCGACTTCACTTCTAGTGAATCTCAACTTCATTATATAGCTATCAATCCTCTCATACCAATCCCGAGGTGCTTGCTTCAATCCATAGAGATATTTCTTCAACCTGCATACATGAGATTCCCAGTCATGAACCTCAAACCACTCAGGTTGTCCACATAGACTTCCTCTTTAATTGAAGCATGCAAAAAAGCAGTCTTGACATCCATATGATGTAGGTTCCATCATTGCGAGGAAACAAGGGATATTATCGAGTGGATGGTGGTGTATCGGGTAATAGGTGAAAATATCTCATCGTAATCTACACCTTCCTTTTGAGAGAAGCCTCGAGAAACAAAGCGAGCCTTGAACTTTTCTACACTTCCATAAGCTCCATGCTTGATTTTGTAGAGCCACTTAGAGGTGACAAATGATTTGTCTTGGGGTTTGGGGATGACATCCCAAACATCATTCTTCATAATTGACTCATATTCTTCATTCATAGCATCCTTCCATACTTGTTGTTTCATGACTTCTTCAAATGATGAAGGCTCATTTTGAATGATAGTGCCTATGACAATCAATTATCATTGATACTTGTTCGGCTTCTTGCTCTCACAGAAAGTCCCCCTTGGTGCAATATGTCTCTCGGCATCTTCAAGAGTCTCCCTAAGCCATGAGGGTATCCTCTTGGAGGAGGAGGGCTCTTGGGGAGGAGGATCAATAGGATCCATAGGTTCATCAACATCAGGCATCGCATCTTCCTCCTTTTTACTATGTTTTCCAGCGTCAACTTCTTTGTCCTTCCTTGGGATAGGAAGGTTGTTGATTTTGCTGAGGGCCATATATTCATCAAAGGTGACATCATGACTTAGCTAAACTTCCCTTTGACTAGCCACATAAATTCTATAGCCCTTAGAATTTTCACTATAGTCCACAAAAATTCATTTCTTCCCTGATGTACACAATTTGGTTATTTTCTCTTTTGGCACATGAAAATATACAGGACTTCCAAAATTTCTAAAATGAGAGGCATCAGGTTTATTACGAATGAAAATTTCTTCGGGAGTCTTGGAGTCCAATGCTTGATGAGGGCATTAGTTTTGAACATACGCGGTGTATTTGCATCTTCAGCCCATAGATACTTTGGAAGCCCTTGATCACAAAGCATGACAGAACAACTTCTACAACAATATGATTCTTCCTTTCAACCACACCATTATGCTTGGGAGTGTATGGTGTTGTAGTCTCCCTCTTAATGCCAGCTTCTCTACAATAATCATGGAACTCATTTGATTCTTACTCAGTGCCATTATCATTCCTCAGAATCTTGATTCTCTTTTCGGATTGGCTTTTGATCATGGCTTTGAAGTGAAGAAACCAGGTGAACACTTCTTCCTTCTTTTTCAAGAAGTAGATCCAGGTCTTGTGAGAACAATCATCTGTAAAAGTGAGATAATATAAGTATGCTCCCAAAGGGTTTATGGGCTTCATACCAGATATGTCAGAGTGGACCAACTGCAATATATATGTGGTCTTGCTATTACTTGAGGGGAATGGTTCCCTTGTAAGTTTTCCTTCGGCACAACCCAGACATACACCTTCGTGCTCTACTTTGAACTCGGGCATACCTGTCACCATCTGTCTCACATCAAGTAGAGCCTTATAATTAATATGGGAAAACCTCTAGTGCCATAGTTCATATTGTAGATATGTGTTGCAAGACATGGCTCCTAATGGAATTCCTCCAACTTGATATAAAGTGTCAACCTTGAACCCAAGAATAAAAGCATCTATAAAATTCCTTTTCCAAACACGTACCTTTCCATCGATGAATGATACCTTGTATCCTTAGTCTTCCATTTCCAAAATGGACACCAGGTTCTTCTTGAGATCAGGTACATATAGAACTTCTTGTAAATGAATCTTGTTACCTTGATTCAATTGATGGGTAACATTCCCTACTCCCTTTACAGGATAAGTGGCATCATCTCCAAGGATAATATCCAAGTTTGTCTCCTTCTCTATCAGATTGGAGAGAGCTTCCTTGTATCCTGTGAAGTACCTTGAGTCACCACTATCAATTAGCCAATTCCCCAAAGTGTCCGGTGGAGAGGTAGTGGAGAGGGACGATGTAAGATAGTATTCCTTTTGATTATTGTTAACAACATTTGATTCTTCATACCTTGAGTTCCTTGCTTTCTTGGAGGGTTGACCATTTCCTTGGTGTCCCACATTCCTTTTTCCTTTTCCATTGTACCTCCCATTCCTTTGATTGTTGTTGTTGAATTTTACCTTGGAATGATTGTGATCATCATCATGTGATGTGTCCCTTCTATTTGGACGCTCCCTTGCATAGTGGCCAAAATTATTGTAGACAAAGCACCTGCCCTTCCTTCCACCCTTAGATCCAATATTTCTAGTGAAATGACCTTTAGACCCTGCATTATTTCTCCTTTTGGCACGAGCAGAGAAAGAAGTGACGTTGCTTCTATTAGAAGGCATTTCTTGCTCCACCATTCTTGTTTCTTCTTGAATGCATCTCAACATCAATTCTTCAAACCCTGGAATTCGATCATTATTGAGAATATTGGTTCTAAATATATACCACTCGGGTGGGAGTCCTCCAAGGGTAGTGATAGTAAGTTCCCTGTCAGGAATGACCTCTCCAATCAAAAGTAGGTAATTCTTGATCTCAATGATCCTTAAGAAGTGGGATTGAATATCCTTGTCCTTTCCCTTCTTAATATCCTTCAAATTTTTTTTGAGAAATAAAATTTGATTTCCATCACTAACCTTGAACACATTGACCAAACTGTTGTAGATCTCCTTGGAGGTGTTCAAATTGGATATGTAGGCCACCAGACGCTTGTCAATGGAATCTCTGATACTATTATTTTCTTTGACTTCAACCTTATTGTACTTGGTCTTTGCAGCAGCTGGTGCATTTGAAGGAGGCTAAGGGATTTTACCCTTCACATAATCCAACACTTCTTGTTCTTCCAAGGTCAAATCAAGAGACATCTTCCATCCATGATAGTCAGAATTTTCACAGAGCTTGTCTTCAACCGAGAAGTGGGATGAGGAACCCATTGAGCCTTTTGTCCTTTTCCAACTGTCTCTAGTGATTTCTCTTTCACTCTTTCTTGGTCTTTGTCTTCACCTCACCTCTGATACCATGTTAATTTTAGGTAACAATGGTATGTTCTATGCTTAAGAGAAATTTACTTAATTTCTTTACTAGCCCACTATCAATATCTAATTTAGCAATCACATCAACATGATAGTAAAATGAATATAGAACATAAACATAAACAATAGAAAACAAGCCAAGGCAATGTTGGAAATAATATTGAGAGGGGGGGTGAATCAGTATTATCAAATCAATAATTTTTCATTTCCCAAACAGATTTATATACGCTACTTATGTGAAGTGAACTAGCGTGTACACACTACTGTGATTAGTGAAACCAACGTATACCCAAAGAACTTGTGATTTAGTTGATTTATCATGTGTTGATCTATAACCAGTGCATCAATAACTTATTAAACAATGCAATAAAAATAGAATAAACCATCACACATAAGTAACACACATGAACACCAAGATTTAAGGTGGAAACCTAATGTGGGTGAAAAACACCTGTTGCTATCGTCTCTGTCTTGTTTTAATAATAAGAAAATCTGTTTATAGTATTGTATTAGTGCAGACTCATACTAGTACACAGGCACCCACCTGCAGAAGGCTACAACCTTCTCTTGTTTTCCAGCTTCTACTGGAAGGGAGCTATAACCCCCTAGCTCTTGAACTAGACAATGTGTTTACTAGGAGGGTGTTACACAACAGAGGATAATGGTTGGAGGAGTAATAGAGGTTAGACAATGGTGTAAAAACAAAGGTAAACTAAAGTGTGTGCCTGTATAGAATAATAATATACTCATGACCATATTGTAATTTTTGTCACTTGTTGTAGCAAGTCTATAGTGCCATGTTTCGCTTGATGTAGTGGTCCTTAGAATGCATGTACTTGGTATCTTCATGAGTGAGTTTTCCATTGAATATATTGAAGTCAATCGTGATGTAAGCCTGATGAGGCATGTGTACTCCCATGTAGTTTGTGGTAATCTAAACTATTTTATAAGCATAGGTTTGTGATAAGTCAAGATCACTTGATGTGTTTGTGGTAAGTAGAAATCACATGAGGATGTAGTTCCTTGATATTGTGATGTAGGAGCATCAAGTACATTTGAGGGTAAGCTACCCAAAGCATGATTACAGGTGAGACAAGAAAAGAGGGGATGATGATGATGATGATTTAGGGGGAGTTAGAGGTAAATGTACATGTATGAAAATATGATGGTTGAATGGACCATGTACATGAAGAAGATCCAAGTAGATTGGTGACCACAATGATTTGGTATCCATTCATTATAGTGGATTGTTATTTCTTTATATGGATGCCAACATTCTTTTGTAATGGTTGTAAACACCAAGTTGGACCATAGATAGACATTCCTAATCAAGATTAAGACAAGTTTCGTTAAGGAGTGTTAGAGGATATAACTCCTACTTGTCTTTGGTGTGCCCATTGGTTTCAAGGAATTTGTTCCTAGTATTTAGGAGGTTAGACATAGTTAGGTTAAGAGATATTCCCCATTTAAGTAAAATCCTATAATGTTATAAGGTTGAAATATTTGCTCAACTAATTGAATGTGTTATCAATATAATTTCTCGATTTTAAAAATACATTTATGGATTTATATGATACCATTATTTGATTAATATAAATATACGTGTAAATTATTATGTCTAATAAAATACATAAAATCATATAATAATTAAATAATTTGAAATATTTAAAAATTAATGTAATTTTAATATTTATATTATAAAAACCTATTTTTGTAATTATTTATAATAAATTAAATTTTAATATATATATATATATATATATAATATATATATATATATATATATATATATATATAATATATATATATATATATCTATATATATATATATACATATTTGCTAATGCTATAGCCTTCGTTTTTTCTATGATGATGATGGTGGTTCATCCATTGAGACCAAATTGGTCTATCGGATCTATAATTTTCTTATTTTTTAATTGTCTGGCTCCTCGTCTTTCTTAGCGAGATTGGCGTTGTAGCTTTCTTTTTTTCTCTACGGTCTTCCAACTTCCTTTATCTTGCATCTACTTCATCTCTTTTGATTCTTGGGACATTGGTGTCTTAGCTTCGCAATCTGTTGTGTTCGTCCTTTTAAAGATAGTTGGAGAAGAAGTTTGGTCCTGGAGATGTGCTTTGCTGTGAAATGAAGATTTATTTTGTGCGGTACTCGAATCCTCATAATTGTTGATGCTTGAGGGGTTGTCGAGTTGGGCGGGGCTTTCCCCCTGCTTGTTTTGAAAGTTGCTTCTTTCTTGCCCAATTTCTTGTGATTCAGAGTTTTCTCGAGAATATTCTTCTTTGATGACAGTGTAGTGTTCTTTTTGTGCTCCTTCCCACCATGTAGATCCGTGGTTATTTTTTCTAGCATTTTTCTGGGAGGCTTTTGGGCAATTTTTGGCTAGATGACCTATCTCAAAGCAGGATCGACATATGAAGAGGACACTTTCATAATCGAGTTTTTGGTTCAACATAGTCTTTACTTGTTAGGTTTATTTCAGCTGGGAATCCGGCGCTGAAGTCCATTTCCACACAGATGCGTGCATAGGTGGTTATGGCATATTCCTCTGTTTCTGGGCACCTACAGTAAAATTTCCCAATTGCATTTCCAATGTCTTTTAGCGAGGAGAAATTCCAGAGATGCAAGGGTAGGTTTGGCAATCTCACCCAAACTGGTGCTGCAGTTATGACTTTTGTTGAGAGATCGAATGATGGGTTCCATGGCTTCATGAATAGCCCTGAGTTTTCCCAAAACCAAGGTCCAGAATCTTTTGAAATTATGCACAAAAATGGTGCCTTCATCTTCAATCTTGCCAAATTCAGCTGCTTGGTGATTCACTTCTTATGAGGGTCAAAGTTGAAAACAACTTCTCTACTGGCGGGGACCCTAAGGAATGAATTTTAGGTGTCTCATTGTATCCTCAAGATTAATCCTCATTGGATCAATTTCAACTAATAAGGTTCCATCGTCATCACTCTAACCATTGAATCGAGCTTGCCATTCTCGACAATCATTGGGATGTTGCATTTTCTTTGATCAATCATGGCATCTCTCATCTCTATTCGCATTGGGTTCCCCATTCTCTCGCTCAAAACACCATAAATACCACCAAGGGAACTCTCAAGATCCTAAATCCCAATGGGACATATTGGCCCAAGTAGTTGTGGTTTCATAGTAGGTCGAGATGCATACATAACCCTTCTCGTTGTTCATATAATATCGCCACCTTCTCTATGGATAACATCATCATGCAAAAACACATCACAAACCTCAAAACAAGTATCACAAATTTTTACTTGTACAAGATCACTTTCCTTAGATTCCCATTGGAATGGAACAACCATAGAATCTCTAGCTTCATTCATGTACTAAAATCCCTTACACATATGCACCACTAAATTGGGACTAGTGAGTCATGATTTATACAAAACAATTTGTCTAGATAGAGAACATGATTAGAAATAAAAACATTAGTTCCACTTATAAAATATTCACTGAGATATTTATCTAGCGATGTATCCTTCACTAGTCAAACTAATGCAAACATAAATGATGACTCTTCCTCATGGACTTGACAATCCAAAATGTTGGTTGCAAGGAAATGCTTAACACCGCTTCAAAAACCTTCTCCCTCGCAATGGATTTGGTCAACTCCTATAACTGTTTCAATATGCAGCTCATAACTTTCTTTTACATGCTAGTCGTACCCATGACTTTGCATCTATTAAGCTCGTCTCTCCATTACGTGGGTTCCTATTGTGGATAGTTGAATCCAATAGCAAATAATCCCATCATGCAATTTTCTTTACGTATCTCCTTGGACACACCAAATACACGAAAAATCATGCTACATAAAAAACAATAACAACACTTATAACACACCAATTACTCTACTCTCCTTGAATATGGTCCCTCCCATGAGGGAGTAGACCCATAACAATTATAATACCAAATATCAAAATCTAATTAATGAGGAGAATCTCTCAACATAACTAGATCTAACTATCTCCTAAAAACTAGAAACTCACTCCTTAAAGTAATGAGCAATGAAAGAAAAGCAAGATATATATTCTCTAACAATTAACACTTATTAGAAAATTTCAATCTTATAAATATATATCATCTTATATACTTATTTTTAGATTAATATGAACTTTAGTTGAAATATTATAAAATATATTAAAATGAATATTAATTTAAAAATATCAATATTTTTAGTACTTCTCTCTCTCTCTCTCTCTCTCTCTCTCTCTCTCTCTCTCTCTCTAGGCTATATTTCATTTTTATATCATTTAAATAAATTACTATATTTCTCTCTCTCTCTCTCTCTCTACCTCAACCTCCTCTCACAAAGACTATATTTCATTTTTATATCATTTAAATAAATTACTATCTCTCTCTCTCTCTCTCTACCTACCTCAACCTCCTCTCACATAAGTTATATTTCATTTTTATATCATTTAAATACTCTCTCTCTCTCTCAACCTCCTCTTACTATATTTCACATTCTCTCTCTCAACCTCCTCTTACTATAAATTACTATATTTCCTCTTACTATAAATTACTATTTTTTTCTCTCTCTCATTTAAATAAATTCTCACATAGGCTATATTTCATTCTTATATCATTTAAATAAATTACTATATTTCACATAGGCTATAGTTCATTTTTATATCATTTTAATAAATTAAAATAACGTTTTCAAAATATTATATACATTTATATATTGAAAAACATATTAAAAAAAAAAACAACAACAACAACTAAAATTCTATCACTCATTTAAATCTAAAACAAATAAATTATTTAATAATAAATTATTTTTTAAAACTAAAATAATACTTATGATATACTAAAACATAGAAACAACCTTTATGAAATGAAAAGAAAAAACTGTTTTTAAAAATTAATCTTACTTCGACCTGATATAAAAGTCTAATCAATATAAAAGAACAATATTGATTTTATATTATATTTTTAAAATTTAACTCAGCATATAGAAATTAGGATAGGTATACTATGCTTAAAAAAATCAACTAAATTCTATGCGGTGTTCCACGTATACTCAAATCTAGCTTTCCAGGCATTCATATCCACACCATACAAAATATTATCGATATTATAAATGTAATGATAAATTTCATATTTATATGTCTCATTTTCGCATCATCAACATCTAGAAACATTTACATTAAAATAAAGTTCAAGCTTTTTAAAATCAACTCACAATTAAGGTTAGAATTTGATGGGGATTTTTTTCATCAAATAGGTTTAAAATTTCTCTATCTCTATCTCTCCTTATTTGTTTGAAAGTCTGAAAATCGTATTTTCAATTTTTTTAAAAAAAAGCATCATTAATATTTTATCTCAAATAACTGAAAGTTACTGTGATTTTGAAATTTATTTTAGTTTAGATAAAATTTTGTATTTCTCTTAAATAATTGTGTAAAGTACTTTAGGTAATGATGATAGCATTGAACATGTATTCAATGGTATCTCACTATATGATATTGTAACATTGAATGCATGTTTAATAATGTCATCCTTACCCAAAGGACCAAACACTCCATAATTTGTTGCAAACATTATAACACTATAACCTGCAGGTGAACTGATAAATCTATAAACATTATAACAGCTGCAACCTGTATGTGAACTGAAAAACCTATAAAATTTAGTAGTTGGTCTTGCAATTTGTAGCCAATTGTTGAGTTTGGAGGTAGTGAATTTGGTAGTTGGTCCCAAAATTTGCAGCTACTTGTTGAGTGTGGAGGCAGTGAGAGAAGGAGAACTCGTTGTGCCCGTTGTGGTCTAACCCTAATCCAATCAAGTTTGTTGTTCAGATTATATAGAGAAGAAGAGTTACTCCTATTATTGTAGATAAATTCTTCATCTGGTTTGTTTGTGTCTTTCCAAAGATTTTTCATCAATTTAATATGTTAATGAGAGACCATGTTATTTTTATTTGAACATTTGTGCATTGCTATCTTTCTATTCTTTCATACCATAGTCACATGGGTTCCTGCTTGACATTTATCTTTGCTACCTCCTTTTTTGCAATGGCTAAATTTTGGATCTTGTCACCGAATTAACTTGTTGCATTCACTTCCTCTCTTTAATGTTTCCTCTCTGTTTAAGTTCTCAATATTTTTAATTAGAATTATTATGAAGTTTTATATGTCCTCCCTGGATCTCAAGGACCTCAATCTCAGCCAAATAACCCACCTTCTTCTTTTTGTGAATCTTGAAAAGGTGCCGATAAATTTTGAATTTTAAAAAGGTTCTATATTCTTTCATCGCATATTATTGATGAGTTTAGAAGCAAAACTATAGTTATGAAATGGAGGATGAAGGAATAGAAATTGAAGTAACATTTGGATGATATTTTGTGGGTAGAGAAAACAATTGGGTTCGTTATATCCACACATATTAGGCAATGATTCTTGTTTTACTCCCAAATTGCTTCCCATATCCAATACATTGACGTCACATGATCATGATCTTGGGGCTCAACCAGTAGCAGGCAATGACCAATGCTGTTATGGAATGACCTTTAGTTCAAAATATGAATATTGAAAGATGTGAACTTTATGGTGTTGTTAGTTGTTTGAGATTGTGGTTGTTGTTGTTGTATTGAGTTGATCTTGATGTATATACCATGAATATTTTTGGTATTCCAGCCTGTTAAATATATAAATAAGAAATAAATGCACAGGAATTGGAAACTTAATCACATAAGAAAACAAAAGGAAATTTACGTGGTAACACTAACAATGTGTCAAGGAAGCCTCCACGGGGTAAGGGATTGGAATTTGTATTACACCAAAGTCAAGAATGACTCTCCAATGTTGCATAAAGCCTCTCGGGAAATCATCAATTTAATATGAAAAACTTCATTACATAACTCCCTATGGTTATGCAACTGTCTGAACGGTAAACCTAGATTTACTAAGATAACTACACTTAACAATTGTTGTCATTCCTAACAATCTCGGCCTTGACAACAATTTTCCTAATCACTTTGCCCATGCCCATTATTTAATCACATTATTTATTCCCAATTTAAAAACCTCCTACTTTCACTAGATATTGTAGGTTTCCATTTTTTCATTAAATTTTTTTATACCCCTTTATATTTTTTCACTAACTTTGAGCTTCATATTTTATTCCTATTATATGCTAAATATATTGTGTCATTTTTTCCTCAATATATATCCTCCAATATGAACCTACGCATTATGTTATTGCTCCCCCAGTGAAGCCCATGTGGCTAAGGAATCCATTTCCTCATCCATAGGCTTCTTCCATTTTCACTATCCGCATCATCCATTACTTCCTAATAACAAGAAGGATCCCCATCTTCAGTAATCAATGCAATAGAGGAAGAAAAATATTTATACCTTTTAGGTGTTTTTATTTCCCTTGTAGACCTCCTTAGAGTGACTAGTTGTTGAACTGGTTCATGAACTTCTACAGTTTCCTTTACATCTTCTACACCTTTTTCTTCTGAAGTCTCTTCTTCCTTCCGATTTTTTGAAAAAAGTTGAGTCTCCAACTGAATTTCTTGATTTGGAGATACTTGTTCCTGTTCAAATTTTTCAACATCTAATTTTAGAAGAGAAGATTCATCAAATATTACATCTCTACTAATGACTATCTTACGTGAAGAAGGATCCCACAACTTGTATCCTTTCACAACATTGTCATATCTAGCAAAGACATAACATTTTTCTTTTGGGTCTAACTTAGAACGTTGATTCTTTCGAATAAGAGCATAGACATTAGAACAAAATATTAAATATGAATAATCATAAGATTGACCTGGCCATACTTCTTTGGGAACTTTACAATTAATAACAATTGAAGGTTATCTATTTACCAAATAACAAGCATTGGATACTGCTTCTGCCCACAACTCCTTCTGCAGGTTAGCATTACTGATCATGCTTCTGGCTCTTTGCACAAGGGTTCAGTTTATACATTCAACAATGCCATTTTCCAGAGGATTATAGACAACATTTTTATTTCTAACAAACCCTTCATCCTTGAAATGTTGTTCAAATTCTAAGGAAGTAAATTCGCCACTATTGTCGGTTCTTAAATATTTAATTGTTTTTCCTATTTTCTTTTCCACCATAGCTTTAGATTGTTTTAAAAAATTGAATACATCGTCCTTTATTTTTCAAATATAAACCCATAATTTCCTGGAATCATCAATAAATGTTATGAAGTAAGATGCACCTCCATAAGATATTGTAGGAAATGGTCCCCAAAGATCAGAATGAATATAGTCCAGAACTCCTTCTATTATTATTACCAGCTTTAAATTTATGTCTACATTATTTTCCATATACATAATATTTGTAAAAATCCAAACTCAATGATTTCAAATGAGGAAGTAATTTACAATTCATTAGTACTTGAATTCCCTTCTCGCTCATGTGACCTAATCGTTGATGCCATAGGTGAGTATCTTCTTCTTCCTTAGTAGATACAGTCGTTGACTCACTAAATTGAGTACTTCATTTACATCTATAAAGGTTTTTGATCTTGTCTACCTTCATAATAGCCAGAGTGACCTTTGAAACTTTCGTCACTCCACCTTGGCCTGTAAACTTGTAACCTTTTCGAGTCCAATACTCCCAAATAAATCAAATTATTTCTAAACTTGGGTACATGTATAACATCAATCAATGTTCTAATTGTATCATCATACATTTTATTCTAACATTTCCCACCTCAACAGTTTGACAAGATATATTATTACCCATAAACACATAACTACCATTCACAACTTGATATGAAGTAAACCAATTTCTATGCAGACTCATGTGATGAGAAACGAGAGAATCTAACAACCAATTTTCATAATGTTGAGAAACATTGCAAATAGGAAACGCTTCATCTATCATACCTTATTTAGCAGATAAAACTTCATCAATCATAACTAGCTCAACTTGATTTTCTTCCTTCTTTAGGTTTTCAACGGACTCTTTTCTTTTTGAATATTTTCTTTAGATTCCCTATTTTGTTGCAGTACCAACGTTTGACTTTACACTTCTTCCCTCTTAATTTTGATTTGGAAGAACTTCTTACTTTCTCTCCTCTTTCCTTGTACTGACCTATGGCTACCATAGCTTATGGCGTGGAAGTTTCAATTCTAGACTTCCTCCATACCTCTTCAAATAACATATCTCCCATAACAGAATCAAATTCTAAAGATTTGGTTGTTCTCAAACTGATAGGAGTCACAAAGTGATCCCAAGACTCGGGTAATGAACATAATAAGGTAATAGTTTTATCTTCTTCTTAAAATTTAACATCCATATCTGACAAGTGGAAAATAAGTGTATTAGATAAATTTAAGTGTTTTGCAATTTTATTACCCTCCTTCATCTGAAGGCTATACAATTGAGTCTTCAAATAGATTATGTTGGTTAAGGACTTGGTCATATACAATGTTTCCAATTTTCCCCACAAACCTGCTATTGAGGTTTCTTCAACAATGTTGAAGAGAACTTCATCCACCATACACAACATAATGGCACTGAGTGCTCAGGCATCCGATTCCTCCCAATCCAAATCTGTCATGCCAACAATTTTCTTTCTAACCCCATCTAATGATTTGTGCAACCCTTGCTGCACTAGAAAATCACGTATCTTAAGTTTCCACAATGAATTTTTTTTCTTACCGGTGAACTTCTCCACCTCAAACATAGAATTTACATATTATTCATTTTCTTCCTACCAGGCTCTTTCAAATTTCCTTCACCTATGGTTTTTACTTTCTGAACTTTCTGCCTCCTTGTTTGAATTTGAATTTTATGGAATTTTCAGCTAGGCTTTTTCTTTATTAAATTTCCCGCTTCTTTGTCAGTTGGGTTTAAAAAAAAAAACCAAAAAAAATTGTTTCCCTTTTTTTTTCCTTTATAATACCAACAAAAACTTAATTCTCTTTTTTTTACTCAAAAACCCCAACAACAAATTTCCACCAAAAAAATTCTTTCTTCCACAAACCGAGACAATTTCCAGAAACCCTTTTTTTTTAGAAACCCAACAATGAATCTTGAGATATTAGATTAGAAATGAAAAACTCTACCATGTTTAAATTTGTTCACTCAGTTTCAAGACTCCTCTTTCATTGCTTCAAATTTCTCGTTGTCCAACAAAAAAAACAAATTGCTCCTTTTGTTTTTCAGCTTTCTTTGGATTTATTTCATGTAGATTCACAAAGCTTCACAATTATTACAATGGTTAAACTAATGGACTATTTATGGCTCCTTATTTGTAGTTTTCCTTTGAAATACAAGCAAACAATAGTCTACCCTTGAAAAAAAAACTCCTTTGCAGTTCCACTGCGAGCATCAACGACGACTTAACAAAAAACAAAAAATACGCCTCATTCTTTGTCGACCTAAAATTTCTCTGCCCGAATGTTCAAGAGGATCTATACTTTGGTAATGCCATAAAACATTGTCTCTGTGGCTATGCGCAATTTTAAAAAAGTTGACCTCTTAGGCCCCGACATGGACTATACGACTCCTCTCTGACTTTCGATGGCTTCAACAGATCTTTTGTAGTAGGTGGTAAGAAAACAAACTTACAGACTTTAATTACCTCATGACCGTCACAACCAAGATATGATACCATTTTTTGGTATTCCAACATGTTAAATATATAAATAAGAAAGAAATGCACAAGAATTGGAAACTTAATCACACAAGAAAACACCTGGTAAAACCCTGACAATGTGCCAAGGAAACCTCCACGAGGCAAGGGATTGGAATTATTATTACACCAAAGTCAATAATGAATCTCCAATGTTACATCAAGCCTCTTGAGAAATCATCAATTTAATATGAAAAACTTTGTTACATAAATCCCTATGGTTACTGAATTGTCTGAATGGTAAACCTAATTTTACTAAGATAATTAAATTTAACCATTGTTGTCATTCCTAACATATATGTTGGAATTATTTCTTTCCTTGGTAATTATGCATTTGAGCATCATCTCCTATTTAAAGTGATTATGGTTTTTTTGAATGATATGAATACAAGTGTAGGGATCATGATATGTTTTGGGTCATCAGTAATGAGGAGTTGTAGTCTATTTCTCGCCTATTTGGGTCTCTTTTGGTCTAAAACTCTGACAAATCTTTTTATGTGACTCGGTCATCCTTTGTTTTAGCTTCCCAAATATTGGTTTTGGTTTACTTCTCAAATTTGTTCCTTACCCTATTATTGATAGGACATTACAAGACAAGAATCATTGCTTCTAGGATGTACATACTTTGCGTGTTTTATTTCTAAGGTCCTTTTGGCTTCCATTGATTGCCACCTAGACCTATAAATTCAGGATGTTGACGTATTCAATATTTTTCAGAACAAAATTCATGGTAGTTTCTTGATTATATATCCTCTTGCCTTATTCTGCAGTTTTGGAGACTCAAATTTCATTAACGTGTCATATTTTTGGTCCAAATTCGACCAGAGATTTGGGACCACAATCCTTGAAAAGCTCATGTGTGTATTATGTGGTGTGATTCACATGTGAGCCATCTACTATATAGTGAAGCTAGGTTTTGAAGAATATAAACTCTCCTCTAGTCTAAACATGTCACAATTTTTCTCGGAAAACAATAGAAATTATGGTATTGATTTTGAGGAAATCAGGTAGAAATTTTGGAAATTTTGGGTTGCAGCTATCAAGCTTCTAGATTTTGGGTGCTCGGGGGTTCTTGATGGTGTTGAATCTATTTCCATCATCAGAAAAATTATTTAAATACTCCCATATCAATATTGTTTTATTTTTTTTGTCCAAATTCCAATGAATTTCTCACTATCAACGTGAAATTGTGGTCTCAATAGACAACTGTGACAACCCCGATGAAAATTTCATGTAATAAAAGTTAATAAAGGTAAAATGATAACCATGATTATGGGACACTTATTCCAATCTGAATTTTGGTCAAAAAAATCCTAGTCTGGGTGTTCATTTAAGTTATTATGGCTAAGGAAATTAGCAAAGGCAATAGCAAAGGCTTAGGAAAGGTAAAATGGCATTTTTGGAAATTTATTTATGAAAATAATGGAAATTAGGAGAAAAGGAAGGTGAAAGGTCACAAGTTGCATGTGAGGAGAAAATTGAAGGAAAATAGGGGGAAATGAAGAAAATAGAGGCCTCATTGATAAAAAGTATTCCGAGGACCAGTTGGCATGCTTTTGGTTAATTTAGTTTTGGAGCTCTCTCTATATTCTCTCTCTCACACACACTTATAAACTTAACGTTTTCTTGGAGCACTTTAGTATTGGATCAAGAAAGGAAAAGAAGGAAAAGAGGAAGTGAATATCAAGGAGGGACGAGTAAGATCAAGTAGCTAAAACATGTTTAATTGCAGGTATCAATTTGCATGTGTGATTTCCTTGCTAGATTTGACATGCATGGTCATGCATGTGTGTTATTGGTTCTCTTGATGTCATTGGCATGGGATTTTCTAGGTGTGACAGTGTTCTTCAGCCTTCCCTTGCCATTTTTGGATAGCCTTGAGGTGATGGGTTCTCATGTTTCAGTGGAGATGGATTGCCAACTGGATTCAAAGATGAGTGAGATGGATCTCTAAAAGGAAGAATACTTGGTCTAATGATCCCTACATCATATTTTGGATCATGGTAAAGCCATGACCTAGTAATCCCTAAACCCAACCATGGGTTAAAGTAAAGTTGAATTTTGTGTTGCCTCGATGGGCTTAGGAATCCTTGACTGATGAATGGCAGGATATACGGTAAATCCTAGAGGTGGGTGCCCTTGATCAGGCATAGGAATCCTTGGCTGGTGAATGGAAGGATATACGGTAAATCCTAGAGGTTGGTGTCTCAATCATGGCCTAATTACCCTTGAATTGGACTGTGGCTTGCGATAAAGCCTAGGGACTAGGAGATAGTGAAATTTCTCACAGTGTAGGTGGATAAATACGGTGGCATCCATACTCATTTGGTTCTTATTTTCGGTTACCCACATTCATGCTTGGAATATGACACAGGGGTGATTTGCTGAAGAGAGACATGGATCAACCAATCTACGGTTGGGTGGAATGTGGTAGTCCCATACCAGGTTAGCTTTTGCGTTCATCAATAAGAGTTCCTTTCCTTGGTATTTTATGTGTAAATGTACTGGTTCATTTGTGACATATATGGATGTTGTATCCTCATTATTTTTGTTGTTTTATGGCAGTGACAATGTATGGTTGCCATCATGTTTTGATTTGTAAATGAATGAGAAATGAATATATGACCTGATAGATGATAATGCAGTTAATGTGATAGGGATCTAATGCTTCTTAGTGATTTTTAGATAAGTATAAGACCCCTATGCTCAGATATGTTGTTTAAACCTATAGAATGCATAATTGTAACATGTTTGATGAAATGCTTGTCATGGCTAGTAGGGCTCTAGTCAAGTCCTTGTGTAAGTATTTTCATCTGTATCATCGTTTTGATGTTACTTTTAATTTTTGGAAGTTTCACGGAGTTATGGGTAGTGGCCTGAGTCGTAGCCCTTAAAAAGTGGCACAAAATCTAGAGTCGTTGGCACAGAACTACCTAGAAAAGTCCCTAGTCGCATGCATGCCTTGCTATGGGAGTGAATGGAGGGTATCAATCGCATGCATTCCCATGTCAAGGGAGAGACTAAGGCTTCAATGAATGAGAATGCCCGGTTGCCTCAGGCGCTGGTCACCTGGAAGGGTTGGATGGCTCCTGGGGGTTTTGTTGCATGTGTGGAAGGTCAGATTGGTTGTGTTGTGTCAGTTCCACTTCCTTAACTGTACATGGGGAGTTGAATCAGATCATAGTAACCTCTCGTCACATGTTTAACCTAGTTGACCAGTTACTTGGGTAGATCTGGGAGGAGGGTGTTACAACAACACCATTTTTATTTCATATCTTTTAAATATGTTTTGAAAAATATATATTTAGTGATGGAAAATAAAATAACATCATCTAGGGATTGTGATGGAGAGTAGCATAATGCCAAAAATAAAATGATGGCTAAAATTCATTAGATAATGGATTGTGTGAGTGCAGACCCTGATGCTACATTTATTGGAACTCAGGTTTGAAATTGAGTCTTGTTCTAATGTTAGTAGTGGTTACACTATTTGGGTACTTTCAATCATTACATAGAAATTGAACTAAATTTTTCTTTCTTCTAGTTTGTTGTGCCTACCTAGTTTTTTCCTATCAAAACTATATAAATACCCCTTACCCCTTATTTCAGCTTCACCTAGGTGGTTTTAATTTTGTGATCTATTTTCTCCTTTTTCTCTAATTTTATGACAAGTAAACCAACTTCCATTGCAATGACAAATGACAATAGTGCTAGCCAAGACTCCAAATAGATTTTTATCTCTCTATTCGGACTTCATTGAATTATTCATATCCGCTTCTTTCTCCCAATAGTTATAGCAATGAATCATCACTCTCTCATTTAGTGTTTGTCATTTTCAGATCCATATAGTAAATTAATTTCTCCCACGCAATGTCCTTGCATATGTGGTGGATATTTTGGGAATATAAAAAAAATGTTTCACTTCATAATAATTTGAACATCCTTACATGAGTGGTGAATACCTTTCCAAATAGAATATATATGATATTATACGACAGAGGAAATATATAGATATATGCATCCAAATTGCTAAGTGGACGGATCCATGGATTTAGCATAAACAAATATGTCTTAGCTTCCGACAAAGTTTGGGATATTTGTTTCCATCATGATCAACCATTATATAGTACAAAACACCTATTGAAAACAGGCAACATATCCATAGAAATTATATCAATACCAATTTTGATAATAAGTAGGTTTTATACAGTAGACAAGGAGCCAAGTGTGTCTCTATTATAATTAGTACACAGACACTTACAAGAAAAAAATACATTAAAAAGAAAAGTTTTTTGGAGAGCTTTGATGGTATGATTTGATTTGGGAAATGCTTTTGGGTATTTGACTTTTTTATTGTTGGGATAAGCTTTGTGAAGATGTCTTTTCATATCAGAATTGAAACATTAAATCAAATATAGAGTTACAAAATAGCTACTTATTACAACTCAAACAAAAGGAAACAAAATGCATATTCTCATGGATAGGAAATGGGGAAACAAAAAAGATAGAAATAGTATTAACATTACTTGTCAAAAGTTACATTGCTTAAATAACAATAAAGTCAAAGTGTTCCAATTTTTTAACATTTATTATGGGCATGAAAAACTATATCTCAACTCACTAAAATTAAGGTCAAAGCCAATGTACAAAAGATAAAAAATAATCCCCTAAGTAGCTACTAACTCCATACATTATTTTGAAAAGTCAACATGTTTTAAACTATTTTTTACGAAGGTGACACAAGGCCAAGCAAGTGATAACAAACCACCATAAAACCACCATATTCATCTCCATCTTGTAGCCATAATGGAGGAATTTTCCTAGTCATTTCATAAATAATTGTTTGTTAGTTACTAAACTTGAATCTACGGGTGTGAATTTTCTATGCTAATTCTATGGGTGGTGTTTTTGAAGGATAAAGATTGGTTAAGCTTCTTTTCTGCTTCTTCTTCTTCTTCTTCTTTTATTTATTTATATGTTTTTGTTAAAATATGAAGTCTATTTTATTACCCTTGCACATAGAATTAGAAATTTTAGTGGATCTTTAGATAATTTTTCACGTTTCACACCTTAAGTTCAAAAGGGAAGTGGTACATCACCCCACTCATTGAGATATTGTTAAAATTAGTATAACTTTAACACACTAAACTCTCTATCAAGGGGTCACAAAAGAAATTTTGTAGTTTAAGTTAGGATTTTGGGGATAGGTATCCAAATAACTTCCCTTGGTTATTTTACATCTCAAACACATAAGTATTTTTATAGGGAACATAAAATCCACCATCATCCAATGTCAAAAGTCTAGTGAAACAAAAGAAACCCATGAAGGGGGTAACACATAGGTCAAATATTATCACATGTCTCCTTGATTCTCCCAACTCTTTGTCTCTTGATCTATGATTGACAATCAAAAGTAGATATTCTGACTCCCTTGTTGGACAAAGGTAGCTTAGTGTCCCAACTTAGGAAATATTACCCAAGGTGATGGTTGTGGGAGTAACTGTACTTGGAGGCAACTTTGGATTGTAGCTATAAATGTCATTAGTTCTTTTAGGACATGATCCAATACCCCCCATTATAATCCTTATTTATTACTTTCATTAATTTTCCCTTCTAGTGGATTCCATCACTGCTGTTGGGAAGATTTTAGAAATACCAGTGACTATTTGAGTCAAAGGATGTAGGTCTTTTAGAATTTCATATGCATGCCACTTGTTTCCATCCCATGTTATTGTCTCTCACTCATTTGCATAATCAAAATTAAAATTAACCATTTTTATTGCTTTGTTTCATGTGTCGAGCTAACAATTTTGGTCCTATAAAATCCTCACTCTAATCTCACACATAATCATGCATCATAGGGGACCACATAACACCCTATAGGTCCCATCTTCCTGAAGGACTTCCACCTTTGGTGGGAGAAGTACTACCACTGGTACCATCACCTACTTGTCATGGACCTCAAACATCATACATTGATTCTTCCCTTCTTGTTCCATTAATCTTAGATGTAACATGACTTGGTACCTATTAGCCACAATTCAATGCTAAACCATATGCCGACCAATTACACATGATGGTTGGTATTCAAGCCAACACACAATTCAGGAAAGTCCTAACATTGGACCTACCATTTTTGACTTCAATCAACCTCTCTAATTTTTTGAAGCTCACCAATGACGTAATTTCACATAATCGAACATGGGTTAATATGTCGACAAAGTTTCCCTCAAATATCCTGAAAATAAAGGGTAAACCAGGTAAAGACCCCATTAGGTGTGGACCGTTTGTAAGTGAAGTTTTAAGAACTCTTATGCTGCCAAAATTGTAAATATTCCACTCCAATCCATTGTGAGTTTAGCAAGAATTGCAAGCCTGGTAATTGAGTTTCCATTACAATCAATTAACTAGCTCCTTGAGAGATGAAATCAAGTGACAGGAAACCAAGCGACCATGGTGCTTTCATTATGAGAGGATCCTTATGAAGAACTACACCATTTCTTGACGACAAGTTGTTTTCCTTGGATCACATGACTTTCAAAGGATCAACCATTCTTATTTGTGTATATGGTAGAAAACAATTTCACATAGTTTAATAGAGAACAAGTATTTCTATGTTTTGTCAGTTGAGTTTGGGTGGCTAATAATTGCCATGGAAACCTTTAGTGTACTTAAATTAAATTTTTTTTAGGTGGTCATTGACCCCATTGAGGGTGCAATTTTTCATTAATAACACCTTATTAAGATGACATATTTCCTTATGTAATGACTACCAATCCTCCACTCTTTATTCCATTCTTGTGATTTAATTGTGGTTTAAACCTAGATAATCCAAGTCTATTTTTATATTTTGCTATTTGTTTTTGAAAACTTGAAAATAATTTCAACTTTAAACTATCATGTGAGAGTTCAATGAAAGGTTAAATTAGTTTTTTATTTATCGAGAACAATGATTTTTTTTAAAATCTAAAATGCATTTCTATTAATATTTAGTTTCTATTTATAATTAACATATTTTGAGTTAATTCTATTACATTCTTTTTTTTTATTATATTTATAAATATTAATTATTGTAATTATTTTTATGTAGGTTAAATTATATAAATAAAACTGCCTCCAAAAAGGAAGGGACAATCAACTATAGACAAATTTTCTGGATATCCTACAACATCAAAAAATTCTAAAGTTAAAGATATTCCATATATACCTTATTTGAATGTTGACCCTAATGAAGATATGGCTGAGGGTTATTTTGATGATAGAGAAATTCTTGGCCATTACAAGGAAGGACAAGATGGTGGATCTAGCAATTCGAGGAGGAAGACCCTCTCAAAATGTGAATTTCAAGAAGAGTGGATAACAAAACATCCTTGGGTGTATATTATCAATGTTGAAGATGACAAGACTCGTATGAAGTGAAAAAATTGTGAGAACTATAGGGATCAAGGTCCATGGGGTACTGGAAATGGTTGTAATACCATTTAATATTATGTTGTGAAAAATCATTGACAATTTTTTATTCATAAAACATCATAAAATGGAAGTTTCTATGGAACTGAAAGGATGGCAAAGCGCATTACATAATACATAGTGACTCTAAGTGAGGGTAATAAGGAAAGGGTGATAACCACCATAAATTTAGAATATTTTATTTCACATGAGGATATTTCAATTGCTACTTATGAATATCTTTTTCATTTTCAAATGCATCTGCAAACACCTAATATGTCTTCTCAAGAGGAGTATTCTTCCTACATAAATAGAAAAACTTCCACTAAATTTATTCAATCTATATCAGATTACTTTGAAGAGGTGCAATCTTGAAAAATGTTAGAAAGTCCATTATCCTCTATAATGTTAGATGAAATTGTAGATAGTGTTTTGGAACAACACATTGTTGTGTATTCTAGATATCTAGACTTAAAAGGTTTAGGCCCTCCAACCTCATAATTTATGAATATGATTAGTGTTCCTGATGGAAAAGTAAATACTATATATGATACCATCATTAATTTGAAGGAAACAAAGTAGTTGAGAAGTGAGAAACTAATAATAAATTCGACTAATGGTGCTTCATCTATGGTTATATGTGAAAATATTTTTTTCACATTATGAAAGAATGATCTACCAAATTTTATTGGTACACATTGCATTGCACATTGTGAAGCACTTGCAATTTCAAATGCTTCAAAGAAGATACCAAAGTTTTTCAATGTTGAGAAAATAACAAGTAAGGTATACTCATGGGTTGGAAACTTAGCAAAGAGAAATAATGAACTCATTTTTGTATTAAATATAATGGAATTAGAGTCCTTGAATATTCTTCAAATCTAATGGATCCAATAGTTGTCTAGGCTTTAATTGGTTGAAATACTATCTACATTGATGCCTGCTACTTTGAGCTTGTGGAAGAGAGAAACGAAGAACTTCTGTTATCATAAGGCAAGGATTTTCTCACTTTAATTTAACTTGAATATACTTGTTGATGTTTTCTAGGAGTTCAATAATTTAGAGAAAAAAATTCAAGAAGATAATGTGGATGTCACGTCACTTGGAATAGTTATTGACATGCATAAATACTCTGAAAATTTATTTCTGTAGACCATATTTATTTGCAGAAGATGTTAGACACCTTACTATATTTTTGAAAGTCACTAAAGATTCTTTCCTTGAAAATGTTGACAAAGAGGGGACTATCCATAGCCATAATATGTTGCATATTCCAATCCATGAGGAACAATTCTCAAAACCAATGGAACCTTGCATTGATGACTCCCTCGAGAGTTTCAAAAAACTTACAAGAAATTATGTTTGAGCATTGGTTGAGAGCTTTCATTCAAGATTTCCAGATCTTCATCTCTTTAATGAAGCAACGTTGTTTAGTCCTTGTCATTATTCGTCACACATTTATGTGAGAAAAAATAATGCAAAGCATTGGATTGAAATAAATTTTCACATTTATAAGATAAAAACATGTAATGAAGGTGAAAATGTACCAATGTTTGATATTACAAATTGTAAAGTAGAAATATATAAATTTATTGATATGGTTTGTTTGAATGGAGATAGATTTCCAATGAAAGATGTTTGGAAAGTATTTTCTTAAACAAAATATTGGCACTCTAGGTATCCAAATATGCTAAATTTATGGCAAGTAGTGTTTGTCATATGAACAAACACCATTGCATGTGAATGAGGGTTCTTTAAGGAAAATATGATCAAAGATATAAGGAGAACAAGACTATCAATTAACACACTTGATGCATTAATGTGTATGTCAATAATAGGTCCTAACATAGCAGAGGTGGATTGAGAATGAGTTTATATTGATGGGATGTGGAACACATGTGTTAATAGTTACATTTATGATGGATGCAACAAGAATAGATCAAATATATCATTTAAATGATTTTTCATATGTTGCTACTATATGTTGATGGCATTTCTACTATTATTTTACATTCTTATTTCAAAATTTTTGATCGTAACGTATTGACGTACTTTTTTCTCTCTTATTACCATAATACTACAAGTTCAAAGCATATTTGTTGTAATTTTGAATACTTATTTCAAATTCTAAAAATATTGGTCAAATTTTGAGGCCTACTTGCCTAGGAAGGCTATGCCCACTAATTACGCCGTAAGGCGTTCCCCTCTGAAATCAACTCCCCAAAATGCCATCTTGCACTACTTTGCACCTTTAGATTTAATGTTAGACGATTGAACAAAAATCAACCATTAGATTAATAATCAATTAATAGTTAATAATAATTTCAAATTAATAATTAGATAATAGTTAATAATAATTAACATAAAATTTAACCCATAAAAATCTCATTTTAACTATTTATTTTTGTATCTTAATATGTATCTTTCGAGAAGCATTGTTGTTCTTGAAACCATTAATTGGGGTATGAATCATTAAGATAATGAGATAAATCTGCCATTGCAGTTTAGTAGTTTTAACCTGTGAAGCGTTGTTGTTGCTGATATTATCATGGAGGTGGCTCATGAACATCAGACAAATCCATAGGAGTTCATTGCAAATTAGTAGTTTTAACCTGTGAAGCTTGCCACAGAACTGTATATCTCACATTCTCTCCTTCACCATTCCACACGATGTCTGTAGACCGCCAACCCTATCCAAAGACTTCAGATCTACGACCACTAATAACTCCATCTGGAACAAACTCTTTCCACGGGACCAGATCCTTCGTAGGGAAGTTACCCCTTTCCTGCCCTCTTCCAAGAAACAACTCTATTTTCCCCGTTGTGATTCGATTCTCATAGACGAGGGAAGAAAGGTATAATCCATAACCACATATTCCTTATTATTGTCTCCATTGTTGTTCCCCCAATCATACTCATAGTCATATTCTGCTGGAACAACAACATAGACTGTTTCTGGAGCGATCCACAGGGAAAATAGGTTGTGTGTTATCTTCAAGAGAATTATCCATTGCTTGGGATAATGACCTACCTTATTGGTGTTGGGTTTCTCTACATGATTCTAGGTCTGGTTTATCAGGATATTATTTGAATTAATTAAATGGTTAAGAATATGTATGTTTTTATAAGAAGTTATAAATTTAAATCTAAAAAAAATAAAATTTGTATATCTCTACAAATGTTAACAATCAAATTATTGTATATATTAATTTGATGTATGACATATTATTATTATGAAATATAATTATTATGAATTGTAGATTCAAATTCCAAGACCAAAATAATCTCATATACTAATTTGGTATCTAACTAACTATAATAAATTAAAAGAAATTCTGAACCTGTAGTATACCTAGGGGGCATAATATGGGGTACACTGGGAGATACCCAAGGGAATAATGTAATAATGGGATGGGCCATAGTAATAAATAAGGTGGTTAACCCATATCATGTAAGGGACCACAAGTAGTTAACAATAATTGTAATAAGCCCATGGTATTAGATAGATGGTATTGAGGGAACCATGGTAATGACCCATGGTATTGTATGTATGAGGCCTATATAAAGGCTAGAGACTCCCCATTGAGAGATGTCAAGAAATATTGTATGAATAGACATATGGCTTGTGGAGTGTTCTCCTTAAGGAGTGAATGTATGGTGTTGCCCTACCTTAAGGGTTTTGATATCAATAAAGTGAAGCATTTCTCTATATTTCATATCTTATTGTTTCTAGGTTTCTTTGCATTATCATATATTTTTTGATCAGATCTATATCAAGTGGAATCAGAGCACTTTCTTGGGAAAAAAGTGGAGATTTTTTTATTTTTATTTTTATTTTTTGCAGGAACTTTCTGGGGCGACGAGGTTGCAAATCAAATCTATACGTTTTGGGGAAAAATCTACAAAATATAATTGTAGATCTGGACTATGTGAAAAATACCCAAGTTCAAAAAAAAAAATCAGCCAAATCGGAGTCTGGATGAGGGAGATATTGATGATTTAAAAATCAGTTGGGTTGCATACATTTTTCGGGGCAGCGAATTTGCAAATCAGATCTGTATACTTTGGGGAAAATTCTAAAAAATTTAATTTCAGATCTGGATTTTTTGTGAGAAATACCCAAGTTCAAAAAAAAAATCAGCCAAATCGGAGTCCGGAGGAAGGAGATATCGCTGATCTAAAAATCAGTGGTGCTGCAGACATTTTTCAGGGCAGCGAATTTGCAAATCAAATCTGTATGATTTGGGGAAAAATCTACAAAATATAATTGCAAATCTAGGTTGTTGATGAAAAAATACTACATTTGAAAAAAAAAATCAGTTGAATCAGAGTCTGGATGAAGGAGATCTCGCTGATTTAAAAATTAGTGTTGTTGCAAACATTTTTTGGGGCAGTGAGTTTGCGACGCAGATATGTACATTTTGGTGAAAAATATGCAGAATCTAATTGAAAATCTAGATTATTTGTGAAAAAATACCCAATTTCAAGAGAAAAATCAGTCAAATCAGAGTCCACATGAGGGAGATATTGCTGATTTAAAATCAACTATTTCTTTCAGCAATTTTTTGTGACGACGAGATAGTTGTAGCGCGGATCTGAAATTCTAGTGCCTAGATCGGGATTTTTACCACATGAGAAGATGCATAATGGTTGTTCCATTTCCGAAAACAGGTCGTAATAGGGATTCTGGGCAATATTGACGAAATTGTGGCCATTTCAAATTTTCGCCAAGTAAGTGAATTTTTTCAAAACAATCTTCATGGCAGATCTTAATTTTACAGGGAAAGATGATAGCCCTACTATTGAAGAATTCATACAGAGACAAAAGTTCACATATGGGACATTTTGGAAGGGTTCAGTGGTGCTTAGTATGAAAGGTAAGGTTGTCAGGTGGTGGTTCTCACTTGATCGCCAACAGTTGTCCAAACTTTTAGATGAAGAATATGAAAGAGTCCTTTTAGACAAATGGTCTCATACTAGAAAACAGGAGAATGGAACATGTAAGGGGTTATTTTCTATTGGTATTTCCTTACTGCATGTTCATGGATTCATTCAGAAGGAAAAAATCGTTGTGTCTATAAATTCTAGTTGTCAGCATAGTTTTACCAATGTTAATTTGGCAAAAAAATTGCAAGTTCCAACAAAACAGATTGAAAACATACAGGTTGATAATGAGGATGTTCAAGTTTATAAAGATTTGAAGATTTCTATGGACAAGTATGTATTGCATTCTGATTTTTATGCTTCAGATATGGCTAATGAGGATGTTGTTTTGGGATACCCTTAGATGGAATCGGTGGGTACTATAAATATTAATGTACAAAAGAAATTCCTGAAGCTCCAGTATAAAAAGAAGAAAATTACATTAAAAGATATTTCCATCAATAAACAGGTAGAGTCCAAGGAGGCTAAAGCAGAATATGTTCCAGTGACTGACATATCAGATGATGAGCCATTGAAGGTAGACAACCAAACACGAACATCAAACCAAGTACCAGAAAAACAAGTAGAGTCCAATGAGGCCAAAGCAGAAAATGTTACATCGGATGAGGACTCAGTGGTTGAATTAATATTGGAAGATAAGAAACAACAAAAGACGCCACAACATGTATCAGCTCCCAATCAGACTCCATTAGGTGGTGAATTAAAGAAAAAGACATCATGGGTTAAAACTTCAGCATATCACCACCCACATCACCCCGCAAGAAAACAATCAACAAGATGGTAACAAATTAGCCATAAGAACAACAACCCAGGCATGACAAATAGAGCGGAGTGACGATCTCCATAGAAGAGCCGCGACGGTCAGCTTCCATCTCAAGCGAGCGAGGCACCAGCTAGATCGATGGTTCACCTTTCTCTTGGATGGCTAGATGCGTGTGCATGGTACCAGTGGACTACTCTTTTGAGTAGATCTTATTATTTGGGTTATTCCCATGTTTCGGGGACGAAACATGTTAAGGGGGGTGGAATGTAGTATACCTAAGGGGGATAATATGGGGTACAAAGGGAGGTGCCCAAGGGAATAATGTAATAATGGGATGGGCCATAGTAATAAATAAGGTAGTTAACCCATATCATGTAAGGGACCACAAGTAGTTAACAATAATGTAATAAGCCCATGGTATTAGATAGATGGTATTAAGGGAACCATGGTAATGACCCATGGTATTGTATGTATGAGGCCTATATAGAGGCTAGAATCTCCCTGTTGAGAGGAGTCAAGGATTATGTATGAACAGGCATATGGCTTGTGGAGGGTTCTCCTTCCTTAAGGAGTGAATGTATGGTGTTGCCCTACCTTAAGGGTTTGATCAATAAATTGAAGCATTTCTCTATATTCAGATCTTGTTATTTTTGGTGATTATTTTCGGTTATTGGGTATATTGGTATTATTTTCATCTATAACACAACCAAATGACAGGTTCTTGTTATGAATTATGGATTCAAATTCCAGGACCTTGCTGAATTAAGACAGGTTTGCTGGTTGAATTTAAGGGGAAAAATGGATTGCACACTTTTGTTTGTGGGCACTGGTTGGATTTAAGGGGGGAGAAATGGATTGCATGCTTTTATCTTTGGGCACCGAGTACAGAGTGTTGTTTCTGCTTAAATTTGGAAGGCACTAGACCTTTGGGTGGGTGCGGCCAATCGAGTTTTCAGTTACCAAACCAGAGGGTGAAGATATGGAATCAAAGGAGGTTTTGATGGAAGTACATGAGAAAATCCAACGTTTATATGGTGGTGAATGGAGGCAAACAGTTGGCAACAATGGAGGGATGGATAGAAGTGTTTGTAGGGGTTGGTTATTGTCATTAATTATGTTGTGAAAGTTGCAGTGGAGATATTTCTGTTTTGTTTGTGGTGGTTTATGGTATGTGTATAATGGAGGATATGATCCATTACAGTCGGCAGTTGTGAACATTTAAAGTTTTGCATGGGATGATATGTTTATAAAGTTGAATATTCAGAATGTGTTTTTAAATGTAAATAGATTTAATTCTTTCTTGGATCATTTGTTTTTGGGATTTTCCCAGACTTCACTGTTCTTCCTTCACAAAGTAGTAGTTATTTGAGTTTACAAGATAATAGTTAACATAATTATACGGTTCATAATAATTTTCATTTTTCATCTCACTGATTTTATTTACAAGATAGTAGTTATTGTTCTTCCTTCACAAAGTAGTAGTTATTTGAGTTTACAAGATAATAGTTAACAAACTAAATAGGTCACTATCACTGGTTTCTTTTTTGAAATAGACACATGCTAGGTGCGGCATAAAAGTGATTTGGAAATATTTTTTTATGGAGATAAACTTTTTATAATTTTGTAAATGTTATAAAGTGAAATAAAAATGGTTTTAGATATTTGATTGTTATATGCTTTTAAATAACTACAATAAATTCAATAAAAGTGAAGTCACTTACTAAAAAAAGAGTGTTAGTTAAAGGAAAATTAATACATTTAACTTGAGAATGTTTAAAAAAGTGAGTAGAAATATAATAATCCTAATTTTTCATAAAAGGTTTTATTTTCTATTTAAATATTTTAATAGTTTTTTGATATTTTATTTTATGATTTTAAAAGTGAAGTCACTTACTAAAAAAAAAGAGTGTTAGTTAAAGGAAATTAATTCATTTAACTTGAGAATGATTAAAAAAGTGAGTAGAAATATAATAATCCTAATTTCATAAAAGTTTTTTTCTATTTAAATTTTTAATAATTTTGATATTATTTTATGTTTTTAGTAGTAATTTTTTTAATATTTAGTATAATAGTAGAATTTTTTTGGGCAAATAATGACTTGTTTTTATTATATTTTTAAAGTTATTTGTTTTTTTAAATAGTGTCTAGTAGACAAAAGTGATGGTTGATATGTTTAACTTGAGAATGTTTAAAATTGTGAGTAAAAATATATTAATCCTAGTTCATTAAGAAAGTATCATAGTTGAATAACAATCAATTTGCTAAAAGTCATAAAACCTATTAAAATTGTAATACAATAAAAACTAAACCATTAATCTCAAAAACTCAGTCAGAATGCATGAAAAATAAATTAAAAATAATAAAAACAAGTGATAATATATGTCTAGAAAAAACACATAGGTCATTATTAATATGGAACTTGCATTAAGATTATAATTGTGTTTTACATTCAAAATAGGGTTCTACTCATTATTAATAAAATATTTATTAGAAAGATCGATGCAATCTTTCTTGGCCCAGCTCTGAGCGATCAGCCCTGAGCGCTGCTCCTCGGCCCAGCTCGACTGCTCCTCGGCCAATCCCATCCCTGCGTGGCCTGCTGACTCCCGATCCATTGCGGGCCTGTCCGGTGGCCCCTCTCATCCCTGCGATCAGTCTGGTCATGAGTGATCGATTAGCCTAGAGCAACTGTCAAGCTAGATCTAGCATCCATGGAGGTGCTGGGCACCCCCCAGGCCCCTCCTTCTCCTCCTCCATCGACGATCTCCTCAGTTGAGGCGTTCAGTCGGCTTCTGGATGGGCTGCCTAAGAAGAAAAATGTTGAAGCGACGAAATTCGTCAAGAAACTCGATGATATTACAGAGATCTCACTTCCTCCGGAAACTCCGATACATGTTGCTTTGTCCTTGTCCGAGCGAGCTCTCATAGGCAAGTTCACTGGTCTATGGCCATCCCCCAAATCCACAGAGAGCTGGGTCAAAAGAAACTGGTCGCCGCTGATCAAAGAAAGTGTGACCTCATATTTTCTGGGGTGAGGATTCTTCCTCTTTGAATTTAACTCCAAAGACGACAAAGATCTGATTTTCTGAAATGGCCCTTACTTCATGGGCCCCCAAGGTCTATATCTGAATAAATGCAGTAGACGTTCCCAAAGCTATCCCAGTCTGGGTTAGGCTTCCAAATCTCCCAGTTCATTGCTGGAACTGGGATTCTTTGATGCACATCGGAAATGCCCCAGGTAAATTCATAGACTGAGCGAACAACAAGGATCAATACGAATGTGTAAGGATTTGCGTTGAGGTGGAACTGGAGGAGGGGCTCCCAGAGGCCATCAAAATCAAAGTAGGAAGCTGGATGCATGTGAAGAAGCTAGACTATGAACAGTTGCCCTTCAAATGTCGGAAATGCCATGTTTATGGGCACTTCGCCAGAAACTATCCAATGGCCAACGAAGCCGCTCAAGGGAAGGAGGTCCGCTGGAACCAAGTTAAACGATCCAAAATGTCTTCCAAGATTCAGAAGCTGGGAGGAACTAATGGTAAAGGTCCTCAATAGAATCCAGATCAACAGATCCAGCAAACCCAGCCCAAGTTTACCCCAGTGAACAGGTTTGATCCTCTTAGCTCCCAACCAGAGGACTCTCATGAAGTTGTAGCTCAAAAGCCAGTGTCCCCAGACAAAGGCTCCCTACCTCACATCTTTAAAGACATGGGAGTTTCAGAAAGCTCAAAAGGAACCCCCGATGTAGTCGAGGAGGAGGATCAAGAATCAGAAGATTCGGAGGAGCAAGGAGAAATAGGAGAATCCCAATCCTCTGTAAGGAGATCTACAAGAGGGCGCAAAACAGATCGGGAGAAAAGAGAGCACGAAACATACAAGGACAAATTACAGGGCACTCAACTAACTTTGGAGAAGTTGTTAGCAAAAAACCCAAAGATGGCAAGAAACCAGCATCAAGGCTCCAAGGGAGCCTAGCCGAGCAAAGGTAAATAATGAAAGTAATCTCCTGGAATTGTAGGGGTATGGGCAGCAAGATCAAAGAAGAGGCTATACGAAATCTAATAAGAACAGAGGCCCCTGATATACTCCTTCTCCAGGAGACTAAGATGGAGGAGTCAGATTTCCTTCAGGTAAGCAAAAAACTTTGGAAAAAAAGTAATGCAACAACTGTCTCAGCCCGAGGAGCCTCTGGAGGGTTGGGTACTCTTTGGAATGAAAGCAGGTTTTCGCTGGTGTCAGAGGAATCAAATATCCACTGGGCGATGTTAAAGATGCAACACCTAATTACAAAAGAAATATTTTGTATTTTCAACGTTTATGTACCGGTCAATGCTGAAGAAAAAAATATCTGTTGGGACTCCTTAAGGAAGCAAGCAGATCTGGGCAATATGGAAAATGTCATCATAGAAGGTGACCTGAACATCACGCTGCACTCCTCTGAAAAGCGAGGAGGCTGCATTGTGCGAGACTCGGCAAGGGAATGGGTAGAGGATCTCCTCCAAGACTGCGATTTGATAGATATCAATCCTATCTCAGGTAAGTTTACTTGGTCCAATAAAAGATTAGGTCCTGTCCATATTGCTTCTAGGCTGGATAGATTCTTTGTGCATAGCTCCTTTCTTTTGCTTGGTTTAGACGCTAGCATGCACATTCTTTCTTGTAGTACCTATGACCATTATGCTAAATCTTTGAGCTCAAACTGACCTTGGCCCCATACCCTTCAAGTTTAGTTCTTTGTGGATCAAGGAACCCAGCTTCATGCAGATTATCAAAGAAATTTGGTCCCAGCCAGTCAGTGGATCTCCATTCCATATTTGGGAAGAAAAAATTAGAAGATTGAAATCAGTTCTAAAGCGTTGGGCCAAATCTCTTGCCAACCCAGCAGCTGAAAGGAAAAGTATCCAAAGTCAGCTTGATGCCCATCACTTGCTCACGGAAGAGGCATATATCTCTAGAGAAATCTTAGACAAAGAGGCTCATCTCCAACAACATTATCATAAAACATGCCTGGCCGAAGAGGAAACGTGGAGGATCAAATCGCGCTGTCTATGGTTAAAGGCATGTGACAGAAATACCTCATTTTTTCACAAACAAGCTGAATCCAGGAAATGTTTCAATTCCATAACAGAAATTAAAGAAGGTGATATCATCCACAAAGACTTTACAAATATTAAACATGCAGCCCATCATTATTTCAAATGTTCGTACAGTGTAGAGACAAATACACACCAGAACTTTTATCTGTTGGACGGGGTTCCCACTTCAATATCTGCTGAGGAGAATCATTATCTAGAAAATAAAGTCACAATGGAAGAAGTCAAAAGTGCCCTCGATGCTATGGACCTAGATAAATCCCCAGGACCTGATGGTTTTTCTGCCTCTTTTCTCCAAACCTGCTGGCACATAGTGGGGAAAGATCTATATAAAATGGTTCAAAAATCACAGGCTTGTCAGAAATTAGGAGGAGGCACCAACTCCTCATTCCTTGCTCTCATTCCCAAGGAAAAGGGAGCCAATTCTTTCAATATTTTTCGCCCCATATCCCTTTGTAACATTGGCTACAAGCTGATCACAAAAATTATTGCTAACAGGCTGAAGCAAATTCTCCCTAAAATCATTCCAGAGAACCAAGGAGGCTTTATCCACGGAAGATATTTGGTGGACAACTTCATTCTAGTTCAAGAGGCAATCCTGTCAAGTCAGCAGCACAAAGAACAAGGTATGGCAATCAAATTGGATTTAGAAAACACCTTTGACCGAGTTAATCATAGCTTTCTCTTGAATGTTTTGGAAAAATTTGGTTTTGGGGTGAGATTTATCAATTGGATCCGGGCCTGTATCTCAGAACCATGGATCGCTCCTTTAGTTAATGGTAGATTTGCAGGTTTCTTCAAAGCTACAAGAGGACTAAGACAGGGTTTCCCCCTGTCTCCTCTGTTGTTCGTTATTCAAGCTTCAATTCTCAGCTTCCATCTAAACAAAAAAATGCAAGAGCAGGAATTTTCAGGGATCTCCATAGTGAGGGGGGTCCAAAACATAAACCATGCCCTATTCGCAGACGATACTTTGCTTCTTGGAGCAGCTTCGATTCATTCAGCCAGAAAATTTAAAGAGGCACTTGATGAGTATTGTATGGAGTCTGGAAGCAGCCTCAACAAGGGTAAGTGTCATACTTACTGCTGGAACACTCCCCCCTCTCTGATTAAATCCATCACCAGATGCCTTGGATTTGCCGCCTCCACAGAATGGACATCGTTCAAGTATCTGGGATTACCTATTTTTCTCAAGCGCACCTATAGCAGGGATTGATTGCCACAGGTAGAGAAATTTAAAATCAAACTTCAGGCATGGTGGATTAATTGGCTAAATATGGAAGGAAAGACAACTCTCATAAAAGCCATCCTTAGCAGCCTCCCGCTATATCAGTTCCCAGTGCTTCTTGCGCCCAATGGTATACTCCAGAAAATGGATCAACATATCAGATATTTCTTTTGGAAAGGGGGTAAACACAATGAGAGGAGATTCCCACTGGTTAAATGGGAGACTTTCCTCAAACCTCAGATGGAGGGAGGGCTCAATATTAAGAAGCTCCCTCTACAGAACATAGCAATGGGAGGCAAGCTCCTCTGGAGATTAATAGCGCCCAATCCTGGCTGGGCACAGTTAGCACTCTGGATAAAATACTTCAAAGGCACCCGACCGAGATGTTTAGATGGGCCATTACCTCAAGGAAACCTCACCTTTCGTCGGCCTCTGCTCCAAATCAGCCCCGTTGATTCGATCCAAAGCCTATTGGATTCCCGGAAATGGGAAAAAAATAAACTTATGGAAAGACCGCATCATGGACCACGATCCAATTGGAGACTGCCCAAACGTGACAGCGTTGAAAAACTGGCTGATGGCAACTGGAAAATTCAATCTGTGGGACATATCCTCATGGAACGGATCGCAATGGGCGGGCTGGAGACTATCAGGCCTGCCTTCAGACCTCCACCAAGAAGCCATCCACCTCCGCGAACTTCTGAACGGGATTGCACCCTCGCACATCCGCAGGAAAGACAGGAAAGGCTGGGGCGATCTGTCGGCTGGCTACTCAGTTACCCAGGGATATGCGCATCTTGCTTCAATCCCAAAAGTGCCTCCTAATCTGGCACCATGGAAGCCTATCTGGAATATCTCCTCGTTGCCCAAAATTGATTTTTTTTGTTGGATTTTATGCCACAGGAAAATTCTAACTGAGGACAAACTCTAGAGGCGTGGCTACTACGGCCCGTCCAGGTGCTCCTTGTGCAAAGAATCTGCGGAATGTGCCACGCACCTTGTCCTCACTTCCAAGTTCTCCATACAGGTTTGGAGAGAACTGATGGACTATTAGAACCCCAGATTCGAGCTTCCTGCCTCTATAACAGATCTGTTCGCCACATGGAAAAACTGCTACCCCGGACCCTCCCCTAAAAATAAAGTGATCAAAGCGGCCTGGTCATCACTGCTTAAAATTTGCTGCTGGAAATTATGGCTAGAGCGCAACGGCGAAATCTTCAGAAGCATTCAACCCAATGCCAAGAAGGTTGTGGCCAAGGTAAAGAGCCAATTAAAAGAATGTTTGGGAGAACAAAAAGACAACTCGAACCTCAGCCAGATAGACATAGATTGTGGGTACTCCCTGAACCTGCAATTTCACCAAAATATCAGAAGCGTGGTCCCTCCTGAGGAATGGCAAATAAGGGGGAAAAATAGCGAGGATTTTCAAAACTGGATCCCCAAGCAAAAGGTACACTCCCTCTTCTTTGACGGGGCAGCAAAAGGAAATCCGGGCAACGCTGGAGTAGGAGGAGTTATTAAAAATATTGATGGTATATCAATCCTTCAGTTTGCCTAGGGTCTGGGAATCAATTCCAGCATCCAAGATGAGGCATTAGCCCTCTATCAAGGACTCAACCTGCTCTTGAAGCTGGAAATCAAGGAGGCAAATATTTTTGGGGATTCCGAAGTGATCATAAAAAACATGGTGACCAATTCTACACCGCGGGATTTAAGATTAGCAAGACTGATCCAAAGAATCAGAAGCATGGCGAAGCTATTCCAAAATCTGAAATACTTTCACGTGCTGAGAGGCAACAACAAAGAAGCAGATCTTGAAGCCAACAAAGCAGCACATCTCTCGGACGGGGCAATGAAAAGTGACGGGGAAGAAACATGGGTCCCAATTCCTTAAATCTTTTCAACAGATATATTATTTTGTTTGATTCCAAATCTGTTTGTTTGTATATTTAAACTTGGGCAAACCGCAGAAATAAGCTCAATAGATGATCCCAAAAGGAATTGGAAGGGGAATACAAGCCTCACAGTATTTCAGAAAGACGAATCCAATTGGATCAGGCCTACTCCTATTGTAACCAGAAAATTGGTATTCAGACCGACCCATTAATACAATCCATAACCGTTCTTGTTAA
>APFE030374461.1:75534-101446 GCA_000404065.3 Pinus taeda
TTAGAAAGAATAAGATCTCAATCATCATTAGTAATCCCCTTTGCATTCTCTTTAGTTGTTAAGATAAAGATGAATAATGTCCACCATGAATATTTGTGTTAATTATTAATTTTGTCTCTTAAAGTTTATAGTTATTAATTTTGTCTCTTAAAGTTTATAGTATATTACAAGTTAGCTACAAATAACATGAAAAGTTATTGTCTCCCATGTTGTTTAGGGTTGGTGGTGAATGTATTAAATATTAATTGAGGGAATTTCCTTTTTCAAGTGCAAAGGGATTTTCGTATAGGAAAATAGGTGGAAAATATGATATAACTTCCTTCCTTGAATTCTTCAAGTAGCAATATTATTCATATGTTATGCTATTAATGTTCATCCCAATTGTTTTTGAACAGGGATTTCCCATATGACTTTAAAAGGTCATTAAATATAGTTGTAAGAAATATCCCATGTGTAATTGTGCAACTCTGGTCTAAGAAGAGTTTTGCCAATTTGTGTAGAAAATTGTGGTTATATTGGTTTTATTATCTCATGCATAGTGCTCATAAGAAGTATGACACTTGAAGGTAGTAAGAAGTATGGCCTTGAGCTTATCCGCCTGAGGTATGCTGCCATGCGATTCAACACTTGATGGGAACCACTTAAAAATGTTTGAATGCACTTACAAAATAATTTGATGTAAGGGAAAAGATAATTTATATGATTTCTGATAACAATACATAAGCAACAAACTAGCAAAAGACTACTTGTCTCTTAAATAAACAATGGAGGAAAGAGAGAATTGGGACAATTAGGCATGCAAAACAATATCATCTATGAAATCCTTCCCTGAAGACTTATATGCAAAGGTTTTCTCTCACATGATTACTTTCCGCAACACCTTTTGGAAGATATTTCAACAATTATTGGGTTGTCAACTTCATTTCTCTACTGTCTAAATAGGTAGACAAAAGTAATAAATTGTAGTTTGGTACAAGGCCTATGTGTTTCTACACCAAAAATAAATAGTGGGATTCTTCTTTCCATGCACATTTATAATCAGGTTGTTATGGTTACCAGTGGTTGGCCCTTACATGGTACCCATCTCTCTTCCTTTAGTGGTCTCCCATAACCAACACATCACAAGGCATCCTTCTTTGTTTAGAAATCAACTTGCATCCATTCCCAAGTATTTGATTATATTCACACCCACTAGGCTTGCTATAAATCACTCTAGGACAAAAATCAAATGCTCAAAACTAAGTAATAAATTGCAACATGTTACAAGCCCTTTGTGTTCACTACACCAAAAGTAAATAGTGTAATTATTATTTGCATGTCCTACAACATAATTATAATCAGGTTGTTATGGTTATCAATGGTTGGCCCCATACAAGCTTCCCAACTCTCTTCCTCTAGTTGTCTCTCATCACCAATGCAAGAAGCAGCACAGGGCATCCTCCTTTCTTTAGAAATTGGATCGCACCCATTCCCAAATATATGATGCTCTTCACACTCCCTTGCCTTGCTACAAATAACTCCATAATAGACATCAATTGTTTGTAAAATTTTACATAGGTGGCTGAGTCTAATTTTATCTTGATAAATTGCATTTTAAGGGGAAGCGACATCATAAAATCAAGTGCATCTACTATAGTCCACGTACTATTCTCAAGCAGGTTGGTGTGAATGCATGTCATTTAGATTTGACTTGCCACCATTGCCTCCACAATGTGGATAATTTTAATAATCTCAAGCCCTATGAACCTCCTGTTATGGAAGAAGAAGTTCACATTTCCCATGCACCTGATAAAATTCTAGATTTTCAGCAGTTGTTGGAGGAAGACACACTACTATAAATGTAGTAGCAGACTATGATGTATCTTATTTGGCACCAAATCCAACTACCTTCTTAGGAAAAACAATTGTCCCAAGTTTCTTTTGAACATAGCTTCCCACCCCTTGTTGAGAAGGTGGGGTCATTTTTGCTAAAACGGTGAAGAACTATATGCCACATCTGGCAATCATTTATAGCTAGTCTTAGTAGTTAGTTGTAGGATAATAAAGGAATGGTTAATCTTGAGCACTATGCATTTTCGGTTTATATTATTTCTTACTTAAATCAGACTTTGTCAAAACTAATAAGATCTCATCTTGAGTAAAATATTATAAGAGGAATTTACTTAGAAGCATACGATACAAATGTTTTGGGAATCAATATTCTTGTGCATTTTATGTTTTAAAGTTTCCGTCTTCAACATTTGAGCGTTATGTCTTATCAATCAGCCAACCATCTGATGAAGGGAGGCAGATCGAGTGGTCTAATAGTTTGCAAATGGGAAAGAGGTTGATATCACCTCCCAAGCTCACAAAATATGAAGTGATCTGGGTTGTCCGATCCAACAAGATTAACTAATGACAAATTATACACCTGCATCGCAATGGATTTTTATATTTTGGTTTGCAGATTTCTGTGGTGTGGTTTTTGAGACATCGAATTCAGATATTCCACAGTTTTCATTTTCAATTTGTCGATGTTTCGAGTCTAGACCAAGACTTGTCATGAGGACTGATTTACAAAGAAGAGGAGTTGGGGTAATAAATATGATTAGGTTATTAGGTGATATTGTCAATCAGACTCCTTCCTTTGTATCTTAACCCTTGTCTTTTCAAGATTAGGGATCTCTCTCCAGGTTTCCCCTCCGTACAGGGTCACAATTTTGGTTTATATATTTTCGTGCTCTCATTTTTGATACATTGAATCCAGATATACCACAGTTTTCATTTTTAATTTGTCGATGTTTCGAGTCTAGACCAAGACGCATCATCAGGACTGATTTACAAAGAAAAGGAATTGCGGTAATAAATATGATCAGGTTATTAGGTGAGGTTGTCAATCAGATTCCTTTCTTTGTATCTTAACCCTTGTTTTTTCGAGATCATGGATCTCTCTCCAAGTTTCCCCTTCGTATAGGGTCACAATTTTGGTTTGCAGATTTATGTGGTGTGGTTTTTGAGACATTGAATTCGGATATTCCACAGTTTTCATTTCTAATTTGTCGACGTTTCGAGTCTAGACCAAGACTCATCATTAGGAATGATTTACAAAGAAGAGGAATTGGGGTAATAAATATGATTAGTTTATTAGGTGAGGTTGTTAATCAGATTCCTTTCTTTGTATCTTAACCCTTGTCTTTTCGAGATCACAGCTCTCTCTCCATGTTTCCCCTCCATACAGGGTCACAATTTTGGTTTGCATATTTTTGTGGTGTGGTTTTTTAGACATTGAATTCGGATATTCCATAGTTTTCATTTTTAATTTGTCGACGTTTTGAGTCTAAACCAAGTCTCATCATCAAGACCAATTTACAAAGAAAAGGAGTTGGGGTAATAAATATGATTAGGTTATTAGGTGAGGTTGTCAATCAGATTCCTTTCTTTGTATCTTAACCCTTGTCTTTTCGAGATCACGGATCTCTCTCCAAGTTTCCCCTCCATACAGGGTCACAATTTTGGTTTATAGATTTCTGTGGTGTGGTTTTTGAGACATTGAATTAGGATATTCCACGGTTTTCATTTTTAATTTGTCGACATTTCGAGTCTAGACCAAGACTCATCATCAGGATTGATTTACAAGGAAGAGGAGCTGGGGTAATAAATATGATTAGGTTATTAGGTGAGATTATCAGTTAGATTCCTTTCTTTGTATCCTAACCCTTGTCTTTTCGAGATCACATATCTCTCTCCAGGTTTCCCCTTCGTACAGGGTCACAATTTTGGTTTGCATATTTCTATGGTGTGGTTTTTGAAACATTGAATTCATAGATTCCACGGTTTTTATTTTTAATTTGTTGACGTTTCAAGTCTAGACCAAGACTCATCATTAGGAATAATTTACAAAGAAGAGGAGCTAAGGTAATAAATATGATTAGGTTATTAGGTGAGGTTGTCAAACAAATTCCTTTATTTGTATCTTAACCCTTGTCTTTTTTGAGATCACAGATCTCTCTCCAGGTTTCCCCTCCGTACAGGGTCACAATTTTGGTTTGCAGATTTCTATGGTGTGGTTTTTGAGACATTGAATTCAGATATTCCACAGTTTTCATTTTTAATTTGTCAATGTTTCGAGTCTAGACCAAGACTCGTCATCAGGACTGATTTACAAAGAAGAGGAGCTAGGGTAATAAATATGATTAGGTTAGTAGGTGAGGTTGTCAATCAGATTCCTTTCTCTGTATCTTAACCCTTGTCTATTCAAGATCACAAATCTCTCTCCATTTTTCCCCTCCGTACAGGGTCACAATTTTGGTTTGTAGATTTCTGTGGTGTGGTTTTTGAGACATTGAATTCGGATATTCAACAGTTTTCATTTTTAATTTGTCGACGTTTTGAGTCTAGACCAAGACTCATCATCAGGACTGATTTACAAAGAAGAGGAGCTGGGGTAATAAATATGATTAGGTTATTAGGTGAGGTTGTCAATCAGATTCCTTTCTTTGTATCTTAACCCTTGTCTTTTCGAGATCACGGTTCTCTCTCCAGGTTTCCCCTCCATACAGGGTCACAATTTTGGTTTGCCGATTTTTGTGGTTTGGTTTTTGAGACATTGAATTCAGATATTCCAAATTTTTCATTTTTAATTTGTCGACATTTTGAGTCTAAACCAAGACTCATCACCAGGTCTGATTTACAAAGAACAAGAGCTGGGGTAATAAATATGATTAGGTTATTAGGTGAGGTTGTCAATCAAATTCCTTTCTTTGTATCTTAACCCTTGTCTTTTCAAAATCACGGATCTCTCTCCAGGTTTCCCCTCCATACATGGTCAAAATTTTGGTTTGCAGATTTTTGTGGTGTGGTTTTTGAGACATTGAATTCAGATATTCCACAGTTTTCATTTTTAATTTGTCGACGTTTCGAGTCTAGACTAGGGCTCATCGTCAAGACTGATTTACAAAGAAGAGAAGCTGGGATAATAAATATGATTAGGTTATTAGGTGAGGTTTTCAATTAGGTTCCTTTCTTTGTATCTCAACCCTTATCTTTTCAAGATCACAGATCTCTCTCTAGGGTTCCCCTCCGTACAGGGTCACAATTTTGGTTTGCAGATTTCTGTGGTGTGGTTTTTGAGACATTGAATTTTGATATTCCACAGTTTTCATTTTTAATTTGTCGACGTTTCAAGTCTAGACGAAGACTCATCATCAGGACTGATTTACAAAGAAGAGGAGTTGTGGTAATAAATATGATCAGGGTATTAGGTGAGGTTGTCAATCAGATTCCTTCCTTTGTATCTTAACCCTTGTTTTTTCGAGATGATGGATCTCTCTCTAGGTTTTCCCTTCGTACAAGGTCGCAATTTTGGTTTGCATATTTCTGTGGTGTGGTTTTTGAGACATTGAATTCGGATATTCCTCAGTTTTAATTTTTAATTTGTTGACGTTTCGAGTCTAGACCAGGACTCGTCATTAGGACTGATTTACAAAGAAGAGGGGTTGGGGTAATAAATAAGATTAGGTTATTAGGTGAGGTTGTCAATCATTTTCCTTTCTTTGTATCTTAACCCTTCTCTTTTCGAGATCACGGATATCTCTCCAAGTTTCCCCTCCATACAGGGCCACAATTTTGGTTTGCAGATTTATGTGGTGTGGTTTTTGAGACATTGAATTAGGATATTCCACAGTTTTGATTTTTAATTTGTCGATGTTTCGAGTCTAGACAAAGACTCATCATCAGGATTGATTTACAAGGAAGAAGAGTTGGGGTAATAAATGTTGTTAGGTTATTAGGTGAGGTTATCAATTAGATTCCTTTCTTTGTATCTTAACCCTTTTCTTTTCGAGATCACAGATCTCTCTCCAAGTTTCCCCTTCGTACAGGGTCACAATTTTGGTTTGCATATTTCTATGGTGCGGTTTTTGAGACTTTGAATTTAGATATTCTACGGTTTTCATTTTTAATTTGTCGACGCTTCAAGTCTAGACCAAGACTCATCATTAGGACTGATTTACAAAGAAGAGGAGTTGGGGTAATAAATATGATTAGGTTATTAGGTGAGGTTGTCAATCAAATTCCTTTCTTTGTATCTTAACCCTTGTCTTTTTGAGATCACGGATCACTCTCCAGGTTTCCCCTCCGTACAGGGTCACACTTTTGGTTTGCAGATTTCTATGGTGTGGTTTTTGAGACATTGAATTCAAATATTCCACAGTTTTCATTTTTAATTTGTCGACGTTTCAAGTCTAGACCAAGACTCATCATCAGCAGTGATTTACAAAGAAGAGGAGCTAGGGTAATAAATATGATTAGGTTAGTAGGTGAGGTTGTCAATCAGATTCCTTTCTCTGTACCTTAACCCTTGTCTATTCAAGATCACAGATCTCTCTCCAGGTTTCCCCTCTATACGTGGTCACAATTTTGGTTTGCAGATCTCTGTGGTGTGGTTTTTGAGACATTGAATTCGGATATTCCACAGTTTTCATTTTTAATTTGTCGACGTTTCGAGTCTAGACCAAGACTCATCATCAGGATTGATTTACAAAGAAGAGGAGTTGGGGTAATAAATATGATTATGTTATTAGGTGAGGTTGTCAATCAGATTCCTTTCTTTGTATCTTAACCCTTGTCTTTTCGAGATCATGGATCTCTCTCTAGGTTTCCCCTCCAGGCAAGGTCACAATTTTCATTTGTAGAGTTTTGTGGTGTGGTTTTTGAGACATTGAATTCGGATATTCCACAGTTTTCATTTTTAATTTGTCGACGTTTCGAATCTAAACCAAGACTCATCATTAGGACTGATTTACAAAGAAGAGGAGTTGGGGTAATAAATATGATTAGGTTATTAGGTGAGGTTGTCAATTAGATTCCTTTCTTTGTATCTTAACCCTTTCCGCATTCAATGTCTCAAAAACCACACCACAAAAATCTGCAGACCAAAATTATGACCCTATACAGAGGGGAAACCTGGAGAGAGTTCTGTGATCTTGAAAAGACAAGGGTTAAAATACAAACAAAGGAATTAGATTATTATATGTTAGGATTCTTCTCCAATTTATGCCTTACGGCGTTTCCTTTGCAACATCTGGTGCAATTGCTAGTTATTTTTGCTTACAAGTCAATATAAAGAATTGTTTATTTTTTTATTTTAATTTTGTATATATATATAATATATATATATATATATATATATATATATATATATATATATAATATTTGGTAAAGGTTCCCCTTTTCTTGCCTGAAGAGTTTTCATTTCTTTCTCTGTGATTTTTTTTGTTTATTTCATGTAATTTTAACATTAAATAAATCATAATAGTACTCTATGTTTCCAATTTAAGTTATATAGTTTACAACAAAAAAATTTGAAGTTGGATATGATATACTTTTATCTTCTGTAATTAAGGTCAAATTATTTATTTTTTTATGTGGAATTAATTTTAAAAGAATAAAGTTGTATAGTATTGAAGGGTCCACTACACCACGTATTTTAGAATGAGATGTTGATTATTATTTTTGTCCATTTACATTTGATATACATATGTGGCCTACATCTTACTAGGATTTTGAAAAATGCAGTTAAAGATGTGACACATTTAGTTTGGACCATTTTTTCTACTATGGCATAACATCTCTCTGTTTATGCTTCTCAAGAAGCATTTAAATACGAGGATATTCTCTTGTACAGATATCCAATCCCCCACTTTTTTTGGATTTAATGCATATCTTCTTAGAAAATTGAAGTATTTTATTACTATCATTATCAATGAAGCAATAGAATCTAGAAACTTGTAAATTGTGACATTCGTTTGGTGTAACTAGATTTTGGAGTAAACCATCATTTGAATAATATGTGTATGCATCAATTAATAATTTATTTCCAAATTCATTTATCCTATGAGATGAATCTAAAAACTAGGCGCTGAAGGTATGTTCTTGTGCCCTTTTAGAGTGTCATATATTTCTTTTTTTGTTTTGCTGAAGCAAGAATCGGTCCTTCTATTCACTTGTAGCTAAAAAATAGGTTACATAAAATACAACAAACCCAGAGAAGAAGAGTGCCATTGAGTTAACTAGCGCCCTGAGCTTTGGGACCTGAGCCAATGACTTAAACTTTGGGCCAAGAGCCCACAAAACAAAATTCGTTTGATCTGTCTAACGAATGAGGATCTAAACCTGAACAAAATCAAGAAACCTCAAGAAGTCTTTAAGCGGACCCGATGAGGAATAGAGACCGCGGTGAAAAGAATTTGGGTCCGCTAGGGGTATAACCCTCGAGTAGGTTTTCTGCCCGAAATTTGTCGATCCCGACCCTGTGGAGAAACGTGCAAGGAAGATATCTCGGTCCCACCAACTTGCACAACGAACCTTAGTCGTAGATCCGCCTATACTAGATCCAACGACTTTAAAGGATATCGAGCTAGAAATAACCGCCTGATGAAGGCAGTATTCTCTCTCCTCCTTGAGCCACGTGTTGAACGGTTAGTGGCATCAGGAGAATTTCTGTTAAACCACTTAGGGTATTGAGGACGCCCGAAAACCACTATAACTGTAGCAAAAACTCGTACTGTAGCAAAAATTTTGGTGCCACGGTTTAGCTTCATGCTTTTCCCCCACTGCCATCCATCTAACTGCAAGACCCAAGTGTGGCAATTCATGGGTCTTCTATTTGTCAAACCCTTATCATCCATTTGCTTATTTTTCAACTAGTTGCTTCTCCTTCATGCACTGATAACACTCCCTATCTGTGTGAGCCAGAGTGTGGCAGTCCTCATGCAGTTTCCCTGTGGGTTTCGACTCCCACAAGTAATTCTTGTTGTCTCTTGTACAAAGCACCCCTTCATTAGCCAGCCAGTGCACCACTCTGTTGGCATCTCTATGCACATGAACAAATCTAAGTGTTCTTAGTATTCTTAGATGAGATTGAATTTGGTGATAGACATGCAGAAGTCTCCAGTGGTTCGAAACTCTATCTGGTGTTGTGTCAGTGCCTATATTTTTGACCGAATTAATAGTTAATTCTGAGTCTGCCTCTATGATTGTATTATGTAAATTATAATCAATCAGAATTTCTAAGCATTTCTCAATGGCCATGAGTTCCGCCATATTGTTAGTGGCATTCCCCAAATGACTATGAAAGATGAATTTTATATTTCCTTCTTCATCTCTTATGACTCTTCCGTAACTAGCATCCCTAGGGTTTCCTTTTGAGGCTCCATCTATATTGAATTTCAAAAAGCCATGGGGAGGGGGTTGCCAGAAAACCTTTCCTTCTGAAGTGAGCCTTGTGATCTTGTTTATGCCCTAAGGGATAGGCATCTGGAGCCCCAATAGTCCGAGAAAGTGAGCATCCTAGTGACAAGGGGGTTTCTCAGGGGGTTGCTTTAGAAGAGCATTAACAGTTTATTTGAGTTGTTTTAAGATTTGTGCCATGATGCTTTGGGTTGAGCCAGATTTGTCCTTGAAAATCCTGTTGTTACGTTCTTTCCAAACATCCCTGATAAAAAATCCTGGAATCAGAGTCCAGGCTATGTTGACTGTCTCATTATCTGAGAAGTCTTTCCTCCAATTCTTTAATGTTTCAGTGATGTCATTTTTGTTCATGTCTGTTTGATTGAAGATTGAGGCCACCCAGTTCCATAAGGTGGAGGTGAATGAGCAAAGGTTGAGAAGGTGATCCATCGTTTCTTCCTACAGACCACATAACTGGCATCTTGATGGACCAACAAAACCTCTCTTTCTAAGATTTTCCCAAGTCAAAATCTTTTTATGTTTTACCAACCACATGAACAGTTTGATCTTCATCTAGTGTGGGTTGTGCCATAGGTCCTTCCATATCTTATCAGGGCTTGGATAGTTAAGTCTAATGGCTATTATTTTGGCTTATTTAAAGTTGAAGATGCCCTCATTGTTTCTCCCCCATCTTAGTTGGTCATTCAAGGTTGAAGTCAAAATTTTTCTCTTTTCCAGAATCTCTTCAAGAACTTCAGCTTAGGCCTTCAAAGGGGTCTCTTCACTGTAAACTGGTACCTTCCATATTCTCCATTTACCATTGTCCCTTGTTTGATCCCAAAAGTCACTTACCCATTTCATTCCTTTATTGATGGTATCATTTTTGATAATGTCCAATCCTTCTCTGCATAGGTTAGGTTCATGTTACCAGTTATCCTCCCAAAACCAGGCTAGATTCCCATTTTTGATCTCCTGGAAACTATGTTTATGAACTAAGGCTCTGTTCTCCCAGGACTCGTTCCAAATATGGGAACCCCTGATGTGTCCTGTCATTCGAATGTGGTCCCTTTCATGCCATTCCAATGCATACTTTCGTTTCCAGAGCTTAGCCCAGGGGTTTCTCGTTTCCTCTAGCCACCTCCACCAAATTTTCCCCCCCAAAACTTTTCTTAGAGTGTTCGAGTCATGGAGACCCAAACCACCATGGGTTTTGGGTTTGCATAGTTTGTCCCAAGTTACCAGAGCCCATTTCTTTTTCTCTTCCCCTTTACCCCAAAGAAAATCTCTTTGGATGTTCCTGATTTGTTGTGAAACTCCTATTGGGACAAGAAGAGCTAAAAACATGAAAATTGGAATGGTTTGAAGAACAACCTTTGTAAGAACTAGCCTGCCTGCTAAATTCAAAGATCTGCTTGTCCAATTACTGACTTTGTCCTTCAGTTTATTAGTTCATGGCTCCCAAACTTCCTTACTCAGAGGTTTGTCAGTGAGGGGTATTCCCAAATATTTGGAGGGAAGATTATCTCTTTGAAAGCCAAGAATTATGGAGATATTTCTTTGAATAGAAATATCAATATTGAAAAAGAAAAGTTTTGATTTTGTGAGGCTTACCTCTGTGCTAGCTGCCATTGTGAAATGGTGCAGGATTTGTTTGAAAGCTTTAGCTTCCTTGACTGTGGGTGTCCCTTGCAACATAGTTTCATCCACAAATCGTTGATGAGTCAAAGTGTCCCCATTCTAGATTAGTTTGAGTCCCTAGATTCTTCCTTTTGCGTTGGTTGAATTGATTACTTTGCCCAATCCTTCCATCATGAGAATGAAGAGGAAGGGGGAGAGCGGATCTCCTTTCCTAAGACCTCTCGATGGCCTTAAGGTTCTAGATGGAGAACCATTAAGAAGGATTGAGCAATTGGCTGATGTAACCAGGGCCATGACCCATCTTATCTAGTTGTGGTCAAAGCCATACGCCTTTAGAACTTCCCTGATGTATGACCAGCTTAGCTTATCATTAGCTTTCGCTATGTCAAGCTGTATTATCATACCTGATTGCTTATTAGTCTTGAGGGAATGAACCACTTCGGGAGCTTGAATGATATTATTGAGAATTTGTCTACCTTCCACATATCTAGTCTGCTCCTCTGACACTAGCATTGGAAGAAGGGATTTGAGTCTGTTAGCAATAACTTTGGAAATGATTTTATACATGACATTGCATAAAGCTATGGGTCTAAATATGTGTGGTGTCATGGCTTTTTCCTGCTTATGGATTAAGGCTATGAAGGACGCATTAAGCGCTCTTAGCACTGTTCTTGATTTTCTCGAATCCTCCACCACATCAAGAATATCATGTTTTGAAGAAGTATACATTGAAACCATTCATGTCTGGAGATTTCCCATTGTGCATCTCTTTGATTACTTCCTTTACCTCTTCTTCCATCACTGGCCTGTTGAGATTATGATTATCTTCCCTGGTTACCAGTTTTGGAATATGCTGTGTGAAGCTGTTAATAAATTGAGAACTGTATGCAATGGTCTCCTCTACTATGCTTTGAAAATGTTGTACCAGAACAGATTCCATTTCCTTGTGTGTATTTAGCTCTTTCCCTTGAGGATCTATGATTTTTGTGATCCGATTATGTGCCCTGTGTTCCATGGCAGACTTATGAAATAACCTAGTATTTCTTTCCCCTTCTTTAATCCATTGCACTCTTGATTTCTGTCTCCAAAAGATTTCCTCTTGCTAGCATCTGTTGTCCCATTCTTGTTGAAGAGGGTCTGCTTGCATTTTCCTTTGCTCTGTAAAGCCTTCTATGATGATAATTTGGTTAGTTTCCTGTTAATTTTTTTTTCACTTCTCTTTTGGCTTTAAAAATATTTCCAAACTCATTTTTGTTCCATTCTTTAAGCCTTAGCTTGATGTGTTTGACTCTCTGTTGTAGGAGGAACATTTTTGTGCCTTGAGTGGGCATGTCTTCCTCCCACCATTTTCCAATATTAGTGATGAAGTCAGGGTGAGTGAACCAGACATTCTCAAACCTGAAAGGTCTATTCCTCAGAGTGCCAATGAATGAAGCTTCTAGCTGAATGGGCCAGTGGTCCGAGCCTCCGAAAGGAAGGATAAAAGCTGTCATGATACAACTAGTGAGAAGGAGGTCCTATGAGATTATGAATCTGTCTATTTTCGAGGCAACTTGAGAAGCTTCTCCTCTCTTTTCATTCCATGTGAAAGTTCCATTTATTGTTTCCATATCCACCAGCATCATGTTGTTTAGGAAGTTCTGGAAGGCAAGTGAATCTCTTCCAAGTGTTCTGGTCCCTCCTTTTTTCTCTGTGAGAGATATGATCATGTTGAAGTCCCCTCCCAGAATCCAGGGCATTACTGGGTGTCTCTCCTCAGCTCCTCCAATGAGGTGAGGAGCCTGAGTTTGTCTTCAAGATGTTGAGGACCATAGACAGTTGTGATCATGTAACATTCTTTTTCCCCCAAAGGTTGGATAACCATTGAAAGGTGGTTTTTGGATGCCTCATCATCCAGGATTCCAAATTTTTGAGGATTCCATAGAGTGAGAATTCCTCCCGATGTATTATTTTCTTTGACTTCTAGGTACTCATATTTAATAAGCCATTTGCTATGTATTTCTCTGATTTGTCTACTGAGAATTTTGTTTCCTGTATGAACACCATATCTGGTTTTTCTTCTTTTATTCTGTTATTGAGATTTCTTTGTTTTCTTTTACTTCCTAGACCTCTAATGTTCCAGGTTGTAAGCTTCATAATGATGGGTTTGTAAAAGAGTAACTGGTGAGATCTTTTATTTTACCTGAATTAATCATGAGTTTCCCACACTCTGTGAGCAGTTCATTCTGTGTCTTCCTTCCTCTTTTCTTGCCTAGGTTTTTTGTGGAGTGTCACTAATGTTGTCTCCATTGATTTAACTACTATGTTCCCCTGGCTATCGTGGTTCCTTTTGACTCCTGCAGCCTTTGTTTGAGACCTTCGAAGGAATAGTTGTTGTACTCTGTCAAACTCCTCTTGTGGTAGAGAGTCAATCCCTTTGTTGTTTCCCTGCTCTAGAAACTTTTCTAGATCAATATTCTCCCTTTCAAGAATCTCCTATAGGTCATGGTCCTCCGTACCGCCTTCACTTGGGGTCATCTCATGGTCCCTACCAAGTTCCATAGTGCTTGGTGGGTCCTCCTTTTCTTCAAAACTAATGTCATTTTTCTAGCGCTGGAATCTGGCGCAATTTCAGCTGAATTTATGATTTGGTATATCGTTTCATCTATATTTAGTTTTTGTTCATGATTCCACATTGTTGTGCAAAGTTTTTGGGGTTATTTGAATCCACCCAAAACATTAAAAAGAAATTCAACACGCCACATTTCTAAAAACCGTTGAAATTTTGTTTCTTGGATTCTATAGACCACACCTCCGGAAATTTTTATTTTTTTTTAAGGGAATTTTGTCAAACAATTGTTAGTTAAATTGTGCCTAACAATTGTGATTTATTTTTATTTCTTGAATATTGTTTTATTGTAGATTTAGATTATATCTTTTACAACATTAAAATATTAAACCAACAACCAAAAAAAAAAAAATCGAGTATGAGATTTCAAAAAATTATTAAATTCTAAAAATTTCCTCCAAAAACGATATTCCCACAAAAATTTCAAAACGCCTAATAGGTAGACTACGACAAAAAATATACAAATATTCAAAAGTTTGGATTTCTATAGACCAACTACGGTAGCAACTCAAAAAAATACCACTCAAACCTGGGAATCATATAGACCAGGCACAGTAAACTCACATAGCCCAGCTATGGCTTGACAGGTTCTATTATTAATAATTATTATTCTAAATAAACAACAGAATTATGGGATTTCTGTTTCCAACAGAGCATAATCCGAAGAGCGATGTATAAAAACAATGGAGTAATTCCAACTCGGTCACTGATTTGGACTACCAAGGCTGACTAAAAAGGATAAATCAACTTATGTATTGTATGCATTGGTTATGAAGTCACTAGCGAATTCGTTTGGGGGATTTCATTTGGAGATTTCCAGTATCATAAACCCCCTATCACCGCATTGATTGTATAAGCATTTGGAACGAGACCTCTCTTCAGCATTTCCCCGTACAAACCCAAGGCCTCTTTTGTATTTCCTTTTCTAAACCATCCCCGTATGAGAACTGTATAAGTGACCTCATTAGACTGAATTCCTTTATCAACCATCTCTGACACTATCTCCATAGCATCCTTTAAATTCCCCTCGGTGCAGAAACCGTGTATAAGACTAGTATAACTCCCCCCATTCATCGAGACACCATTGCTCGCCATATCATCTCTCAGCCTCAGAGCCTCCCTTCCTTGATATCATTTGGAACGAGGCCCAAATTCGCCATTTCATTGAACAACCCACGTGCCTTTTGCATATCCACTACCTCGTAAAACCCATGAATCAAAGTCTCGTAACAAACAACATCAGGCACATATCCATCAGCCAGCATCTCATCAAAAACCACTACAGCATCTCCAGGTTTTCCATCCTTGAAACAACAAAAATCATTATTATAACTATAGCAATCGAAGGCCATCCCTTTGTCCTTCATCTCTCTGTAAATCTCACCAGTCAATGACATTCACTCAAACCTCGCAAGAGCATTCAAAAGCACATTCCTGGAAAAGGTGTCGATCACAATTCCATGAAAAACCATCTGCCTAAAGCTCTAAACACCATCTCTAACCATTCCAGAGCTTCCATGAGTTATTAGCAATAAATCAAACACATCATCAACCGAATTACACAATTTATAAGTCTTCATTACGTTATCAAAAACGACCAAGGCTCTAAGATTTCCCTTGGCGACGATAACAAATTCCAGCAGAGACCGAGCCTTGGCCAATCTCTTAGCCCTAACAAGAATATGGATAATAACACAATAGGATTCAATATTGTACACATGTACCATTCACCAGAAGGCGAGACTCCACTTGATTTTTCGTTACTTTTCTTCCCTTGTTGTCGGTCACCTCCGAGAGTGAATAATGACGTACTTGATCCGAATGTGATGACCCACCGGTTAACCTCCCAGCCTACTCCTTGGGTACTCTTCTTCCCCGCGGACCCCCGAGCTGCAATGGAGGAATGCACTAGCTGATAGAGAAGAGACCTCATTGGCTCAAGAGTCCCCTCTCTAAAATCCTCTACCTCACCAAACTCACTATAGTTTTGTAATCACTGCTCTAACATCTTCTCATAAATCCAACAATAGGGTTCCCAAAATTCCCTTATCCCATGGATTATCCCATGGTTCCCACCATAGAGATGATTGAATGCATTCTGTGAAAGATTACTTCTGTTGATATAAAAAACTTTAGCTGATAGACTAATACTTCTGATGGCAAAAAAATTGCTCTTATGGAAAAAACTTATGCTGCTATACAGTCAAATTGTTCTCAAAGGGGTAAAAAGATTTCAAAGTCTTTATGCACTATATTTTCTTCCAATGTCTCTGTAAAATATCCTTCATAACACCTCCCCCTTTTCTTCTTTAAACAAAAGCCATTCAATATATATATATATATATCATTCAATGTATATGCCATTAAAAAATCATTGTATCAGGCAGCGTTTAAAATATCGTTTCAAACAGCGTTTCAAATATCAAACAGCATTTCAGATATCGGATGATATACCATGTTTGAACAATGGTATATTTGAAACACTATTTTTCAAGCCTCCAACGTTCTGAATATGTCAAACAACGTTAAATATACCATATATCAAACAACGTTCCATATTCAATGCAATGAACACCATGACTGTAATCAGATAAGGTTATATAATCATGGGCACAGTCAAACGAAGAGAACTTTCGAAGATTTCGGTCTTGAATCGAAACCACGGCGTTTCAAATATTATATAAGACTCGTGATCGTTGATTTTGCTAACCCGGTGGGAGGATTGATGTGGCAGCGTGCTAACGCCTTTCTCGACCTTGAAGGGCAGCGTTAGTGCTCTAAAGCACGATTCATCCTACATTCTTCATCGCTAAGATGGAGCGTTAAGTCGAAACCCGTCTGCACAATGTTAGTATGCTATGGTTTGACTCTTGAATAGCGTTAATCTCCAAAAAAAATGCAGATTTTCTTCAACTCAGACTTTGTAGCAATCTTTCAACAACTTTGCAGTAAGCTCGTTGTTCTTTCACGGCGTTCTCCTTCAGGCGTTCAACAACTTTGCAGTAAGCTTGTTGTTCTCCTTCAGGCGTTCAACAACTTTGCAGCGTTCAGGCAGAGGAATAGTCGAACCAACCCATGTCAGGCGTTAAAAACAAGGAATGTCATGCATTAAACAACATACCAGCGTTCAGGGAGAGGCAGCAGATTATGGGACAGAGAGCAGAAGGCAGTGCATAGAGGAGTAGAAGGCAGTGGATAGAGGAGTTACAAGGCACAAAAAAGGAACCTGGGCCCTGTGCTCTGATACCATGTCAGGCCAGGAGTAATTCCAGAAAAACTGATTCATTTATTCCATTAGGTAGCTATCTACTATATACATGAATGTGATCGTTCAGTTCATCTTCTTGATGACTGTTCACATTCAAATTATCCCAATCGCTGAGGATTAGGTGTCAACATTGAGCTCAATTTGGATACCGAGAAGGCCTCCAAAATGGCCCTGCAAAAAGCGTTGCACATAGAGAAATTTTATCCTCAATTTTCACTTCACTGTGCCATCATTGTAATTTTGAGTTTTCTCTCATGGATGATGTTTTTACTGATGTAAATGGTAACTAGGCATGTAAATAGGAGAGAAATAGTTACTAGAAGGTAGATTCATTAGATCAAAATCTATCTTGAGGACAAATGAATCAGTTTCCTCCCTTTTAGAGGCAAGTTGTTAGGTTGCCTAGATACCAGTTTCTTGTTCAGTTTTTTATGGATTAGTTCCTCATCCTAGGGATTCGACCCCTGAGGATGGAAGGAGGTTGAATCAATGTTTATATCTTCTTCTTCTTTCTCATTGTAAAGGGTTGGACTCATCTGGATGCTTATGCTTTGAGTAAACATCATTTTGTATCAATTTTAGCAAGAGATTAATGAAAAGTTGCAGTTATTTATTTGGGATCCATGTGGTATGATGTTTAGTTCAATTTTTATTATGTTTTCATGTGTTAAAATGTATTGTTGACTCCATTTCATCATTTCATACTTTTTAAGTGGATGTTTTCATGTTGATAGGCAGAACCCATAATATTTATGCTCTGTTTTGGGAAAATATTCACAGACTATGTTTTCTTCAGTTTAAGAAGAATCCATGTTGCTCACATGCTCTTTCTAACTCCTCACCTGTCTTTGAATCACTTCACCCATCAAACCCTAGAGTGATGAACCTTGTGCCTACCTTGCCCCATCGAACACCCTGCAATTTTGACCTAATTTCCTTGCCCTAACTGTTTGGCTCCTCCTGATCCAGCAAAACCCTTCAAAATCAAATCAAAACTTGTGCTACTATACCTAGCCTAATATCATTTTCTTGATCCAGTCATCTTAGCTAAGATCCTTACGGAGAAAACCCTCTCCTGGCCTAGTAGGGCTAGCTATTTGGCTAAGCATGGTTTGTGGTTACCCTGGCATTGCCTTCCTTCAACCTGAGGTTCAATCCAAGTGATAACATAGTGGTGACCATATTGGGGAACGAAAGATCAAAAGTTAATCACCCCAGTAAGATGTTTCATTTGAATTCTTAATCTTGTGGATGATGAGCGGAGAAAACCCTCTCCTGGCCTAGTAGGGCTAGCTACTTGGCTAAGCGTGGTTTGTGGTTACCCTGGCATATTTCCTTCCTTCAGCCCGAGGTTCAATCCAAGTGATAACATAGTGGTGACCATACTAGGGAACGAAAGATCAAAAGTTAATCACCCCAGTAAGATGTTTCGTTTGAATTCTTAATCTTGTGGATGATGAGTTTTATAATTTAATAGGCTAAATTGGAAAGTTGTAAAGAAATATATAAAATTTCAAAATTAGACATACTGGCTTCTCGAAAGTACACCAAATCTAATCCAGATCCGAATCCTCCAACCATTGTCAGTTATCCTCATAAAATTGGGCGAAAATCTAAGAACGTTGCAGAGAAATCTAGTTTAGTTGGAGAACAATCAAGCGAGGATTTCATTCCTCGAGTTAATTCACTCCCTGGAAGGTTAGACACTTTGCAAGACATTGAGTTTGATATTAATTTTGAGCAGATTTTATTTCGCAGTAAATCTTTAAGTTGGATTGATCAGACAGTGGTTGGTTCTTCTATATCTCTTTATAACCCCGTTGAAGACTTATTTTCACACAATAAATCAAGGTCGCAGCTTATTCACACTCTCGATCATTTGCAGAACCTCTCTTCAAACTTAAACACTTGGGTACAAAATAAGACTCATAGGCCATGTTTTGATTTTCAAAATATCTCCTTTGCATCTACTGCCACTCAAACTATCTCTCAACCCCTGCCTTCTTCTTCACAGATTGTCCACACCACTCAAGCTATCATTAAACCCCATTTGAGTATATACCGAATTTCCCAATCCTTGTCTTAAATCCACCACTTTCCCCACCTCCAGTTATGGCTGCCCAATAAAATCTTGGTGCCATGCCCCCTGATTATCAAACCAAAATACCTTTCTCCGACAGTTCCCAAACCATTACAGCTCAACAACATGTAGACAAGATGAATTATTTCTTTGACGTCCATGAAGTTGAAATTGAAGATGTGATGATGAGGCTATTTGTACAGAGTTTTGGAGGAGTTCGGAAATGGTTCAGAGCCCTACCAACAACTTCTATCACTACTCTACCCGTCCTCCATAGGCAATGCCTAGATCGTTGGGAGGTGAAGAAGAATCCCCTTCAATTATGTCTGAATATGAGAACATCAAAAGAAATGTTAGCGAGAGTGTGCAAGACTATTATGTGATATTTAATGCAATGTACAATAATATCCTTGCCAATATCAAACCGCCAGAGGGATTGGCTTTGCTTAAGTTTCTAGATGGATTTGATGTCGATATGGCATATCAGTTGCATGAACGTGATCCTACAACTTTAGAAGACATGCAAAAGAATGTTGTGAGCGTAGAAGCGAACTTGCTGGCCAAACGAGCAAGAATGAGATCAGATAAAAGAGTGATCGTGAAAGAAGAAGCATCTACTTCAGATGTAAAAATGGATACATTGATTCAAACAATGGAAAGGATGGTTGATTAGTTGTCCATCACAGACAAACCTGAATCGCAGCTCTGGAACCCAAAGTTTAGAGGGCAACAGTAGTGCCAATTTCGAATCAAGTAAAGAGAGAAAAAATCACTGAAACAAACAGCGCAACAACAACAGCAGATCAGAACTCCCTTACAACAGAATTATGTTCAAGGAGTGGAAGAAGAAGATGAGGAAGATTCGGTAATTGAAACAAATCATTTTTTCATTGCTGATGGTATGCCTATATTTCTGACCGAAGATGAGGAGTATGCAGAAAGTTCTGACATTCTAAAGGATGAGGACTACATCTTAGCAAATGATGTTGTTTTGGATGCTGAATCTGATGATTATCAATGTGGTTACATGAATGCTTTGAGCGCACATTAGAGACAGTATCTTTTGAGTAGCAGAGATGTACCGGCCAGTCCTATTCAGAAAAGGAAGGATGTTCAATCAAAGAATGATCCCTCAAACAATCAGAAAAAGGGAAAGCAGCTAGATGATCAGAATCCTAGTGAGGTAAATCAGCCATCAACAAGTACAGTTGCAAAAGAGAAAGACAATAAAAAAAAATAGTGCAACAAAGGAGCAAATAGATAAGAGGGACATTGGTGTCAAAGAGGTAGAAAAAGTCACATCTTTTAATTTAGAAAGTGAAATTGTTAAATTGAAGTGTCCATTCATTTGACTAAGCTTGTTAAGAATAGCCATTACAAACACCATGTGTCTAGAATACTACAAATTGATCATTTGCCTGACATGGTGAATGTTGAGGATGATTATCCTGAACTTATTTTTGGTCCAGCTATAGAAGGTCAAATAGAAAATAGCGAAGTCCCGCCCTTTTATTTGAGTCTTAGACTGCATGAATATATTCTTCATAATGATATGCTTGATTCTGGAGCATCTCACAATTTGATGCCCAAGGCCATCATGGAAACGTTAGGCCTGGATATCACCCGAAAATATCATGATTTGTATTCATTTGATTCTGGTAGAGTTCGCTGCAATGGTCTCATAAAAAATTTGGTGGTTTCCTTATATCAAATCCTAGCCAAGAATGTCTTGATGGACGTGGTAGTCGCTGATATACCACCTCAATTTGGTATGTTGTTGTCTAGATCATGGGGAGTCAAACTCAAAGGCACTTTACAACTTTACTTATCTTATGCTACAATCCCTGTTTTCGGTCAATTGAGGAAGTTGTACAGGGAAAAAAAGATGAAATATATGATCACTAGTAAGGAGAAGCCCATGAATCATCTGATAAATGTTGTACATACAGATTTAAAGTCTTTTGTTTTGTAGACTGATAGTGGATTGAATGATGTATATATTCAGCTTGTAGAAGTAGATGATGTACCAGAAATTTCCAAGAGTTTTAGAGCAGTTCTTAATCAAGAAAAGGAAAAAATGGAAATTCCTTCTTAGCAACCTCCACAGGAGCAAAAAGTCAATGAAGAGCAGAAAAATGAAGCAACCAGCAAAGTAAGATCGAAACTAAAGCAAAATTCCAACATCTGGAAGATGAAAACGGCCTTTGGAGCATGGACTTCGATGGTGCTTTGGGTAAAGATGGTGCAGGTATTGGAATTTGGATTCCAAGTCATGTTTTTCAGCTAGACAAAGTCCCAAGTAATGTTAGAGTGTGTTTCTATAAATTAGCTTTCGATTGCTCTAATAATGAAGCGGAGTATGAGGCATTGGTTACAGGTATAAAGATTTTAAAGAAGCTAGGTGCGAAAAGGATCTCTATTTATGTTGATACATAGCTAGTGATTAAACAAGTCAAAGGAGAATATCAAGCAAAGCATCCACGGATGAGAGCTTATAGGAACGCAGTTCTGGATATCTTGAAAATGTTTCAAGAATACACATTAACAGTGGTGCCGAGAAGTCAAAACATCATTGTTGATTCACTTGCTACAGCAGCAAGCAATCTGAAAAATCAAATGAATTCTAACAATAAATTTGAAATTCATGTCAAACATAGGCCTACTATTCCTGATAATCTGAGATATTGGCAGGTTTTCTGGGATGACAATGAAATTAATTCCTTTTTGCAGAATGAAGGGAAGTTTAAGAATGCTTTCATTGATGATGTTTGTGATTATGATAAACAAGACATTGAGGTAAATTAGATAGATGTTTTACAGCTGAAGGATAATTTTATTCCTAGAGGTCTTATACCTTTAGAGGAGTTGTTTGATCAAGATGATGTGGCGAGAAAACCAACCTTGGTTCCTACTGACAAAGGAATTGAAGATGTAAACATTGGGACATCGGACCAGCCCAAGCTTGTTAAGTTATCAAAAACATTATCTGATGAGTCAAAGGCTAAGTATGTTAAATTGCTTTCTAAATTTTCTGATGTTTTTGCGTGGGATTACTTAGATTTGAAAGTACATGACAAGAACATCATTCAGCATACCATTCCTATCAAGTCGAATCAAAAACCTTTTAAACAAAAGTCGAGGAGGATCAATCCAACGCTGCTACCATCCATAGAGAAAGAGGTAAATAGATTGTTTGAAGCTCATATCATTGTTCCAATTAGATTCTCTGATTGGGTTTCAAATTTGGTCCCAGTACGAAAAACACAGGAGAGATAAGGTTGTGCATTAATTTCTGGAACTTAAATAAAGTATCCCTGAAAGATAATTATCTTCTTCCTAACATGGACCATATTATGCAAAGAGTAGTTGGAGCATCACAGATGTTACTACTAGATGGCTACTCAAGTTACAATCAGATCTTGGTGCACGAAAAAGACCAAGACAAAACTGCCTTCACAACACCATGGGGAACTTTTCAATATGCCAAGATGCCATTTGGGCTGAAGAATGTCGGGGCCACTCTTCAGCGGGCCATGGATATAGCTTTCGCTAACGAGAAGGATGTTTTCTTGGTGGTTTATTTAGATGAATTGACAGTATTTTCTGGTTTTGATGATGAGCATTTACACCACCTAAGGATTGTTTTTCAAAAATGCAAGGAGTTCAGGATTTCTTTAAATCCAAAGAAGAGTCTTTTTGCCATGGAGGAAGGTAAACTCCTCAGTCATATAATTTCTAAAGATGGTATTCGTATTGATCCTTCTAGGGTGGAGGCAATCCAACAAATAGACTTTCCGCGCAACAAAAAGGAGATTCAAGCTTTCAACGGTAAGATGAACTTCTTATGCAGATTTATACCAAATTTGGCTGAGCATTTGTGTGAGTTAACTAATATGTTGAAGAAGGACAACACTATGAAATGGACCGAAGATGCCATGAAATCTTTCAACTCGCTAAAGCTTGCTTTGACCATAGCCTCAGTTTTGATCAGTCCCGATTATACTCATGATTTTATTATATTTTCATTTGCATTTGAGCATACTTTGGTTGCGGTGTTGATGCAAAAGAAAGATCAGGTGGATCAGCCCATTGATTTTTTCAGTCGGACTATCAGAGATGCTGCTCTGCGCTATAACATCATTGAAAAACAAGCTTTGGCTCTTATAAAGGCATTGAAGGATTTTCCAGTTTACATTATGCATTCACATACTATAGCATATGCTTCTAACGCGGTCGTCAAAGATGTCCTCATGCAAACTGATCCAGAAGGAAAAAGAGGTAAGTGGATAGCAGCAATGTTAGAGTATGATCTTGAAATTAAACCCACAAAACTGATCAAAGGTCAAGCCCTGGTAAAACACATGGTTGAGTCGAATCTTCATGCTCTAGACATAAATCTCACTGCAGCAATGTCAAATGACGAAGATAGTGGCACCGTCATTCAGGTATCAGAGACGTTTCTGAACTCACCTTGGTATTCCGATATAGTATGTGTTCTTCAGCATCTTTCTCCTCCTCCTAGAATGTCAAGAAGTAAAAGTAGATCACTAAAACTAAACTCTGCAAAATTTTGCATTTTAGATAGTGCTCTCAATTGGAAAGATCGGGAGGGGTTCTCCTTAATTGTCTAGTTGAAAATGAAGCTTAGCAAGTAATGAATGATTTTCATAGAAGAGATTGTGGGGGTCACTTGTTTTGGAAAACAACAACTAATAAAATCTTGAGAGCAGGATATTATTGGCCATCTTTGTTTTCAGATTTATATAAGACAGTCATGAGCTGCCACAAATGTCAAGTTTTTCAGGGAAAAAGGAAGCTGCTTCCTCTTCCTTTGAAGCCAGTTGTAGTTACTGCACCTTTCCAGCAATGGGGGCTTGATTTCATAAGATAAATTCATCCTACATCATCAACACAGCACAGATGGATTTTGACAGCTACAGATTACTTCACCAAATGGATCGAAGCCATTCCGACAAGGCAAGCTACGGACACGGTAATTATTCAGTTTGTAGAGTCCAATATCTTGTCTCGTTTTGGTTGCCCTCACAAGATTATTACAAATAATGCAGCAACATTTAATTTGAAGAGAACGGTTGAGTTTTGCAACAAATACAACATCTCATTAGGTCATTCCACGGAATACTACCTGCAAGGCAATGGACTAGCTGAGTCTTCAAATAAATCCTTGGTAAACATTATTAAGAAGATGTTGGAGGCAAACAAAAAGAATTAGCATCAGAAGCTTGTCAATGCTTTGTGGGCCGACAGAGTGAGCAGTGAGAAATCAATAGGTATGTCGCCTTTTGAATTGGTTTATGGTAATGATATAGTGTTTCCCACATCCCTTGCAGTCCTGATCATGAAATTATTGCAAGAAGCTAGCAGTGAAGAAGATATTCAACGTCGAATCAATCAAATGATTCACCTTCAACAAACAAGGGAAGAAGTTTCTCAAAACACTTTCCGACTGCAAGAGAAGATAAAGAAGATTTATGACCGCAAAACCAAGGCAAAAAAGTTTCAGCTGGAAGATGTAATGTTGCGATGAGATGCACGAAATGAAGAAAATGGAAAGCATGGTAAGTTTGACAATCTATGGAAAGGACCGTATAAAATCTCAGCCTATTGAGGACATAATGCATTTTTATTAAAGGAAATAGATGGTCAAGAATGCTCAGGACGACCAATGAAAGGTAGGCTCCTGAAACACTACTATTTCTAATATAGCTTGCTAAAGTTGTTTCATTGTCATTGTATATACCAGTTTGCCTTCCTTGCAAGTTTTGAAGTACAATGTCATTTGAGCTTGGGGCCCGAAGTGAAGGCTATAAAACTTAAATTCTTCGTGCGGTGTTTAGTTGGTTTTTGAGTCAGTTGTGAACCAGTTTTTAGTTTGTATCGAGTTATTTTTCAAAAATTTCAAAAAAAAATTCAGTCTTTCATTTGTTTGACCGTATTGGACCAATCAACTAAGCACTTGGTCTACGATGTTCTTAACACCTCCAAGGAGCTGTCATCCCCAATAAGCCCAATGTTAATGTCAGTATATGCATACTTCCATCATGGATCAAATCTGCTCTTTGCATTTTCATTTTAGGTGTCTCATACTGAATTTTTGGATCATTCCATTAGGTCATGTCAAAATGGTCCACTGATAGTTGTCTTCTTCTCAAAAAATCAAATCTTCCCTCATGAGGTACATTTGTTGACCCATCTCCATGTTGTATTCAGTTGTGGTTTCAAATATGTTATATTTAGTGTCAAGGCAATTGTCTTTCCATTAGGTCTCAGGGTTCATTCCAAGGTCAAAAGCATGGTTTAAGTGTAAATAAAGGGCAGCAAAGGTATGAGGATGACCAATAAACAAAGATTTATTGCTAGTAAGTCATGGTTATTGTACAAAGATCTTATGTCACTAATGTAATTTTCATCTCAAAAACATGTTTTTGAGATGAAAACAGAGTAGTTTTAGTTAATTTATATTTTTTTATGTAATTCAATTCATTTTATGTAGTAAGTGTTCCCAGCTTCCCCAAGCATTTCTCCTTACTGCAAGAAAATGAAACCATTGAAGAAATCAATTCAATCCAAGCATCATCCACCTGAAAAGAGACAAAGAGAGAAAGGCATTAAACAAAGATTTGGAGGAAAGAAAAAGTTCCAAAAAAACATTAGAAAGTGGGTATTTTCTAAAGAAAAATCAAAATCACCCTCTATATAAGATTTCAAATTCCTTTTCCAACTTCACCATTTTCATTTGACAAAGAGAAAGAAAAGTGAAGGAGAGAAGGGAAAAGCCAATAGGTAGTTGAACAAAGAGAAGGCACTGCGCACAGAGGCCGGAGCACTGCGCATAAGGCAATTTTTCCAGTGCAATTTTGCACGGTGCTGCGCATAGAGCCGGAGCGTTGCACACCTGTAGAAGGCGTTATGCATAGGACTAGCAAGCGCCAAAACACCCTATCAACCATCCAAATCGTGTTTTTTTCCATCTAGGACTTCTAAATAGGTTCAATCCTTGAGCTATCCTCCCGGCATTCAGTTCATCATTTTGAAGTTGGTTTGCTATTTAAAATTTCAAACCCTAGATTGCATACAAATCCCTCCACCT
>APFE030374461.1:101833-112623 GCA_000404065.3 Pinus taeda
ATCCAGTTTACTCCACAATGTTGAATGCAACCAATGTAATTGGGAACCCTGGATAATGCAGCTTGAAGGTTGTGAGGATTAAAAGGGTGATAGTCCTGTCTTTCTTTGCATGACTGCTGCCAAAACATAGCATTGGCCTTCATTGCAGCATTACCCTTTACTCTAATGTGTTGTTGACACTTAGAAAGTATTGAAGCCTGTAATTGCTGCATGTACCTATGCATTCCTGGCTTCTGTAAGAATTCATGATATTGTGCTATGAACAGGGCTGGCCTTAAAGGCTCTGGTCTGATCCACAAGAGTTTATTGTCCTCATTATGACTGCTTGCAGTGAACGCAGATTGCCAAGTGAGCTGGTTAGACAAAAATGAGACAAATGCCCTTATTTGTATATCTCCTGCAATTGGAATAAGATTGACTTCTCTATTCTCGGGAATGGCCTCGTTATGAAGGTAGAGTTCACATAGCAAATGCTGGTCACTCTCGGGGGCCTCATTAAAGGTCTCAACAAAGTTTTCTGAAGTCATTAACTCATATGGTCTGCCATTTTTTATTGCTTTTAATTGAAAATAAACTAATCGTTCAGCAAGAAAGAGAGAGTAGTTTACAGAGGGTTTGCGTGTAGCCATCAACTTCTGAACTAATGAAAACATCAGGGCTATCTTTTCTTTAGATTCTTTGGCTTCCTTTTTGTAGTCCTTAAGCTGTTGCATCATTTGATCCCACCTATCCCAGTTGGCATATATATGATTCTGCCATTGTAACTTATGTTGGCGTAATATTATATCTTGTTCTTCAGCATATTGCTTCTTCCATTTGTTCATCTGTTCCAACTGATTCCATGGCAAGGTCTGTATCTTGGCATCAACAGTAGTGGGTTGGGACATTGTTTGAATGGCTACACTGACTAACTGTGGTGATGCTTCTGTCTGAATGGCTGCATCAACCTGCAAAGGACGAGATATCTGAGGTTCGGTTTCTTTTTCTTGCTTTATAGGGAGCCCTACTGGTTCTTGTGGAGCAGTAGGGTATTCCTCTTTTATTCCAGCTGATGTAGATGCCTCAGATAATTGAATTTTGACTACTTTATAGCCTGCACCCTGGTAAATGTTGCCACACTCATGGCACATGTATTCCTTGCATGGCTCCTTATTTTGCATTGAGGTTGCGTGTGCTAACGTATAGAGGTTCAGTTCTTTCTCAAAAGCCTCTCGAGCCATGATTAGTTCATTCTTGTACACTTCCAATTCAGACTTCAGGAATTCATTCTCCTCCAATAGAGATGTCATAGTATGTAAACCCTGTGCGCTGGTTGACTCTGTTGGGGTAGTCTGTTGATGCACAGTCATAGCTGGTTCTTGTGTTTCAGCTACTGCTGATCTCCCACTATCGTCATGCTTGGTGTATTTTTGTACCTCAGTGGTTGGTTCTTGTGTTTCAGCCACTGGGTAAGTGACTGGTTCTTGTGGGACAGTCACTTCTTGAGCCATAAACAATGTCGTATTATCCCGGGGCACTGGTTCTTGTGTGGCAGTACCTCCGGATGAGACGGGTTGGGGGATTTGAGATGGGGATAGAGGTTTTAACAGAATAGTGGCAGGGTCAGGGGAAATGGCGGTAGGTTCTGTCTCGGTAGTTATTTTCTTTTTCCTTTTTGGTAGGAAGGCGGAAAAATCTCTGCCTTTCCTTTTCTTTGAAGGGGAGGGTTCTTCTCTGGGGAAAGGGCTTTCAGAAGAAGTAAGGACTTGAAATCTAGCCCTTGTTCGTCGTCTAGAAACTAAGACAGTTGGGGTTCTCTTCTTTTTATGAATGGGTGGGGACGGGGGTGTTAGAGAGTCATCACTAGGGACAAAAATAGTGCGGACAGTTGACTCTGCTAAGTGGGAAAATCTCGACGTTGGGTCAACTGGGGAATGTGGGGTATCGTCCTGCTGTCCTTCATAGGGAATTTCCAGAGTATCGTGAGAAATTTCGGGTTGTTGGGACGTTTGAGCCTGCTGGGGAATTTCAGACAGCTGGGGATCAGGAAGTGGGGCATGCAGAGGGGGGTTTTGCTGAGCAAGACCCCTCTGTATCAACAGCTGGCATAAATGGTGGTGGGTGAGGGATAACATTGGGAATTTAGAGCGTCTACAATAATAAGACATGTTTTTAATACAACCAAGCAGATAATAGGGGATATTAATCAGTCGTGCGTTTCTCAAATGATTCATCAAAACAAAATCGTGGTTGTACACTACCTGGTAGCGCCCTTCACATGTTAAGTAGTGTTTGATGAACTCTGCCACCGATGGCCATGGTTGAGGAAGTGAGTGCAGACTAACCCCGCGGCCTCTGGGTTCCACTCGCTCATCTGGACAAAGAAATTCTTACTGCGCATTGAGAATAATCTTCTTTCTGTTGAACCAGCGAATCCCAGTAGCTGGCAACCCTGACCGTGTTGATAAATATTACAGTGTGACCGTGGCTGGTGCCGGCACACGAATTGTAAAAAGAATTGTTAACCTGGTTAATGAAAACAATCCGGGCAGTCTCTTGGTGAGCTGCACGGTCCATTATATTCATGTGTCTTATTTGTTTTTAAAGCGCTGATATATATTGGTGAGCAGGTTGTTAATTCGGTTGGTGAATGGTTTATATGAACTGTTATAATTCGGTCGTGCTTTTGGTAATTTATAATTGGAGAACAGAAATATAATTAAAGGATTGTTGTTTGATTATAAGATTATAATTGCAGTCTAAGAATTGGATATAAGGAAACACTTGTGCAGCGATAGCGAAACAAGTGCTTGAAGGCGTAGTCTATAGGCAAAGTAATAGACTTGCCCGGTAGTGCCGCACGCCCCGACGAAAAGAATTATATAAGGGTCGGGACCGTGACATCCACCCACTAGTAGCGGAGAAGATGTTCTGGGAGGTCCCAACTCTGTAGCCAAATTGGATATACAGATTAATCACTCCACGATCTGTGATTTGTTCCAGGCTTTTGTTGGCAAGTGAATCAAGGCCAACAAGTGAATGAATAAATGCCTGCTCGCCTTGAAGATTTCATCCATATCTCCATATACACAAATGTACGAATATCCTTTCATACCATACTCGCCTAAGAAATATTGCCCGAAGAAGGAAAGTAATTCCGAAGCTTACAATCGCCCGATAGTGGTTGGCAGGCTGTCTAAACTGATTGTGATGGTCAGATGCATCTTGTCAATGTGGAAAAGCATGACACAAACGCCCACCAGATCTGGAATTTGACCTTCTAAACATTTGTTTTCCCAGGGAAAAAAGATTTGGAAGTTAAAATATTCATGAGAGGTTTAAATTCGAGGGTTACTGCTGTTTAGCTGGAATATAATTTAATTAATCCAAAAAATATTAAAGATAAAGATTTCATCACAAAAATAAAACAATTAATAAAATATAGTATTGTGAAATTTAATCACAAAAAAATTAAGAAATATGAATAACTAATATTATTAATATTAATATCTATAACTTTAATATGTGTGTTTTATTTTTTATTAATATATGCAAATTATTTATAATTAAATTTATTAAAATATGTTTTTAATATAATATTAAGTCATTTTAAATGGAAATTATGGACAAAAATTATAGTTTTAATGAAAAAAAAAAAAAAAAAAAAAAAAAACCAAAACAAGACAAAACAAAACAAAAACAAAAAAACAAAACAAAAACAAAAAAGCTAACTAAAAATAAAATAAAACTAATACAAAAAATTAGTAACTAATAGAAACGGAAGTTACTAAACAACCCATAATAAGACCTCAACCAATCACCTTACAAATAAAGAAATTTAAATAATAATAATAAATAACAAAAATTGAATTCTCAATGTTAAACTACGAATAAAGATCAAAAAAATTTGGTCAAAGACAAACTAATACAGAGACAAAGCAAAATTGAATGTGTGATACCATGGGTGTGGTAGGTATAATAAAGGCTAGAAAATCTATTTAGTTGTAGCGTCTATTTTTTGTCATTATTTTTACGTCCATAAGTTGGAAATGAGATTTTTATAGACACAAAAAGAAATTTGAAGAAAAATTAGAGTAGTGATATTCTCTAATTGGACATAGTTGACATACACTTTATGAATAATTTTTTGGTGTTATAAAGCCACACTAGTGAAGTATTGTGTTTTCTTCTTCTAAGCTTAACTACCTTTAAGACTATCTCCCAGTTGTTATAAAAAGTTTGCATTTAACAAGAAGAAAATTTTGATGCTCACTAATCTGCATAATGTTAGGGTTGTTCAAGTAAACTTGCTTTAGTAAAGTTATTGGTGGTTTTCTGGCTCTAGGTATATGGGCACCCATGGTTTTGCCCATGGTATTCATGTTTGGTGTAACCTATTTATAGGCCAAAAAGTTCCATGATTATTTGTCATGTTGGCTAGTGGGGTTAAGTAATGGTTTCATTAGACACCATCACTTCTCTTGGTGCTTTATGATCCTAACATTTGGTGTCAAAGCCAAAGTGGTAAATATCAGAGTTGGAATGGTAAATATGAGAGGTTGAGAACAAAGCCTCATGAAAGAGTGTAAGGTTGTCAAGAGACTATGGTATTAGTTGCTTGCAACTTAGCACCAACAACAATGGAAAAGGAAAGCAGGGCTCCAACACCACATAGGAAATGATATTGTTTTTCGTGCAATTGATAGAGCAAGTAATGGAGAGGTAGACAAGCATGCAATAAAAGTTTCTAGAAACTATAAATGCGAGCAAGATAGAATGATCCATGAGGAGGCTTGCGAAAGGCAAGAAATGGTGTGAATGGATCGAGAATATGAAATTATGGCTAAGGAACGAGTCATTGCAGTCTTTAGAGATACAATGGTGAAGTTAATTGCATGGGCCTAGGAGAACCGAGGATCATGAAGATCATGATGCAGACGAGGACGAGTGAGGTCATAGAAAATCTACTAAGAAAGGATTGTGTGTGTATGGTGAAAGACTATGGTAGCCATGATAAAAGAAAAGAACAGAAGTCACGACTATAGGTTGTGTTGAAAAGCCAAGTTAAGGTATGGATTGCGCAAGATATAGAAACTGAGAGAGTGGTAGTCTGGACAAGAGAAAGAACATAGTGAAGATGAAATAAATAGTGCTAAAGTTTAATGAAGGAGTCAGTATGTGTGAGAACACCCTATGGGTTTTGGTCCAAGGTATTCCCCTATGAGTTGTAACCTGATGTTCAAGCGGACATTTTGCTCGAGAGCACACATAGTTGTAAGGCCTTAAGAGCTTGCTCAGGTACACATGTAATGCAGTGGCGCATGGAGTCATCAAGTTGTGGAATGGACCACTTGGAGAGGTACCAGGGTGGCAGGTGTATTGGTATCCTTGCTTGAGGGGGGGAATGTGAGAACTCAAATGAGATGGTTGATGAATGGAACAAAGTCAATCACCTGGAGTCAAGTTTAAGGGGGGGATTGTTAGGTTTCTTCGAGTAAACTTAACCTAGTTAAGTTACTAGTGGTTTTCCAACTCCAAATATATGGGCGCACATGGTTTTTCCCATGGTATGTGTGTTTGATGTAGCCTATTTGTAGGCCAAAAATCTTTATGATTATTTGTGCTGCTTGTAAGTGGGATTGAGTAACAACATATTTAGACACACCACTTCTCTCAGTGCTCTGTGTGTTAAAAAATCAGAGAGGAAGAAAGATCCTCTTATGTTGATAATTACTTGTGATATTCTTGTAGTCTTATTAACTTTCTTTATGTTCTTCTTTTATCTTCATTTCATCAAGAAATCATCAAATCAAAACATGAAGATCAATAACACCATATATAGGCACTCAGTCAAGGTTAAAACCCCTCTCTAAGGGAAAACACAGTCAAAATTTTCCACTAGCAAATTCAAATCAAGTTGAGATAAACCAAGACCTTAGACCTGACCAAAAAACCTTCCTCCACCACCAATTCAGCCTTCCATGATGATTTTGCAAACTTTAGTAGTCTCCTCTTGCCTCCCAGCTTCAACCCACCAACAACACACAATTTTCAACCCCCAACATCCAGAATTTTGGTCTTACTACAAATCTGAAATTTCAGCCTCCCCAACAGGTTCACAATTTCACATGTGTGAGTAAAAAAAATAGTCTTCAAACTTCTTCGCTAGGGTTTCCTATTCTTCGCTAGGGTTTTTCTCTTTCTTCCTTGAATTTCATACTTTTTCCTTCTCCAACAACTACAGATTGAAATTTTTCATAATATCTCCAAATGAGGTTGAAGCTGCTTATTTATAGTTGTTTATGGCTCCAATTTGAGGTCGACATGTCTAGGTTGAGGTAGACTTGGTGGAGGAGGCTTAGAAGATGTAATTTACATCAAATATAAATTTATTTTTTGATAGATGAATCCCAAGAAGGGTATTTTACATGATGACAAAGACAATGACTCTTGACATAAAACCTAGAAGCCTACAATGGAGGCTTTGACCTAAAAACCATTGACCCAAGCATGAAACCCATGCTTTAATAAGATAATTTATTTTACAGTAGAATTTATTTTTCTTTCTTTTGATAAGTACATTACATCATGACTCAAATACAATTATGAAGACTGACATTATTTACATTTTTCGACACTCCCTGTTAACTAGGGAGGTATTCATAATTACATATATACAGAAGTACATGGAAGATCTCAAAATGATATTCTTTATGAAGATTCACAACCCACACAACGCTACATATTAGATACCTAACCAAGGTACTCTAATCGGGTGAGACTAAGGTGTACTCAAGATTTAGCCACTTTAGGTATCATCAAAATTTTAAGCTCTAACACCAACCCAAGGATCTAGGTGCGGATCCAAGGTCAGAGCTCCAAGACCAATGCCACCCTCCCTACTTCAGGATCTATACATCAATACATAGGTCAACGAGATGTCCTCCCAAGCATCTTCTTGCTACAAGATGCTTTATCTCTCATAATCAACTTAATCAAATATGTATCCACTAATCTAAGCATGCTTCAAACATTCAACCTTTTTATGGAGAGATCCTACGCAATCACAACCCCAATTAGTAATAAACCTTCAAGTATATATACAAGTAAACACAAACCTTCGAGTCCTCAATCACTCTGATGCTACTTATATCATCATCGAGTTATCCAAATACAACTTGTCAAAAGTTTCTTCTTCTTTCATTTCTTCAGTAGCATCAAATACAACCTTACTACTCAAGTATTTTGTTTGCAAATCCATCTGTAATACTTTCTTTCATTCTTTAGTTTCATTATTTCTTCAAGGTATTTACTATGGCTGTCATAATATGTCCTCCCTCTTAACTGGGGAGATATACCATTTCTTCTATCCATGCTCCCTCTCAAATCAATAGCTTCCTTCTTTTATAGCATTGGAGAGACTTCAACTTTTCAAGGCTTCATTTCTTTTTCATGGCATCAAGCACATCTTGATCATCGTCACTCTTCTAGCTTCCTTCATCATGCTTATCATTATTATAATCAATTATGAACATCTTCAACATTTTGAATATTATATACCTATAAAACTTTCATAGAAGGTACAACCAAATATAAATATACATAAACAGGAAGTCAACTATATCAAAATTATGTCATTTACAATGGAAGCATCAAAACATTTCAAGATTGAGACATCAAATACCTAAACCTAGCTAGGTTCATGATTAGCAAAGGGTCATATATTTTATATACTAGACTTCAACATCTTGCTAGGGTTTTAGGGTTTTTTCATAACCTTGGGTACCTTCCTTGGTACCCCATATTATCCCCACTAGGTATATAACAGAGACATAAAGGCTTAGATATCAATATCTCAATCAAAATATCAATCTAATCATCAAGTTTCAATAATGTGCTTTTAGAATTACATGTCAAACTCTACTAGGGTTTGTTGCAAACCCATCAAAACTAAATCATATCAATAATCGAAAACAATATATTTTGAGGGTTTCATTGTTATTTCCTTATATCAATTTCTTTCTATGTTGTAAACCCCAGATGTAAACATCAAATTCCAAAATTAGATAACAATTTTGATCAGGCTAAGGTTTTGATCATACGACATAATATATACTTAGGTTTCCATTCCTAGGATCTTACTATAACTATTACAAGGGTTTTGTTCATAAACCCTAATTCACCAAACCCTAAAGTTCTAGGGTTTCATTATATAACTTAGATATTGACATTATCAAAACCCTAAATTTCAAAAGAATATAATTTCATTATATGTTCTAGATTTTATTAACAATCCCTAAGTAAACTAAGGTTTCATTATTAACATTAACATACACTTAGCATCAAGAGGTTCAGGTTTTATAGTGAACCCTAAAGGTTACAATTTCACCATAAATAAATAAATGATAAGAGATAGTATAACTGTTGTGTGTGGAGCATGATTGTTCAAAGGTCTTTGTTTCAGCCAGATGTATACCCCATGAAGTTTTGTGCACCCCTCCACGCGGGGGGGACTTGTCCCCCCCGCGGGGGTCCGGGGGGGCTGAGGGGCTCGGGGGGCGCGCCCCCGAAGCTAAAAACAGATGTAAATTTGCCTTGTAAAATTATAGTAATTTCTAGTCAATCTGGGCCATTCATTAGGCAGATGATCTGACGGTAGAACTTATGTTTAGTTTAGGGTTTTTTTCCCTAGAAGGCAACCCCTCTCTTTGTATGAGGGAATTGTATTTGAGGTTGTGAGATAGATGTGTATTCTATGTGTGAGCGAGAAACAGAGAGGTGAGACTGTGAGAGAAAACATAGGATATTATAGCGGATTTGTTGTAGGTTGTGTCTCTTCATTTTGCTGGATAATAGAAAGGAAGGACTAGCTGTTCAAGGTGGACGTAGCCCAAACTGGGTGAACCACGTATATCTGTGTCTCTCTTGTTTTGTGCGTTTTCTGTGTTTATATTTCTGCAATATTTTATGTGTTCCATTGCTCCGTAATATTTAATTTTCTAACAATAACAAGGGTAGATTCAATCTAATGATTAATCACTCTAACAAGAATCTTTATGATTCAAAACCCTAGAGATAACAATTTTAGTAATATAAATCTAATTTCAAGTGAGAATGATCACATCTTTTGCAACAAAAACTTGTATTCTACGACAATCCTCGAGTTGTTTCTTAACAAACCTTGTAAAGTATCATTTTGAAGGGCTTCCTTTGCAACAAAGCTTCTTTCATGACTCAAGTCATTTTCTTTGAAGTTTCCTCCATAACATTTCTGTAATCTGTAAGCTTTCATACCAAGGAAGATATAAATAGAAAAATTATGAGTATACAATACAAACAAATCTCAATGTAAGGAGGAAACCAAACATGAAAGATGAAACAAAAAACAATATACTTATCTCTTGGTAAAATGGTGAAGGCTTACTCTTAATTTAGTCTTTCTAAGGGATACCTACAACTTAAACAATTCAAAAAGTTCTAACAAGATATATTAGATCTACGAACACTAGAAATCAAAACATAAAAGAAAACATTACAAAAGTTAAAATAGTAGACTTAGAAGGATATGTAAGAGAAGACTTAATAATATATGTCTTTGACTTCAGATTCTTCAGCATTTTTTTTCTTGGGTGGAGCTTCATCGACAACATTTACATGTTCTCTTTCTCTCTTTTTGTTTCTTGGATTTTTAGGACATTGACTTTTGTAGTGTCCCATCTTATGACAGTTGTAGCATTCAATCTTTGATAAATCAACCTTCTTCTTTGATCTTTTGAACTTCTTGTACACCCCCTTCTTCTAGTGATGACCAGAGTAAGAATTTGAAGTATTGTTTTGTTCATCCTCCTTTTTGTCACTTACTAATGAGATGTGGGCTTCTTCTTGACTGTATGCATTCCACATTTTTTCAAAGGTTGGAGTATCCTTCTAATTGTTAATTTCTGATGCAAAAGAGCTCCAAGATTTTGGTAGACCTAGTAGTGCAACAATCACAAGTCATTTCTCTGGTACAACTTCATCAATAGCTTTGAGTTCATCTCTTATTCTAGAGATCCTTACAACATATGATGACACAATATCATCTTTTGTAATCTTTATTGTTCTTAGTTCATTCTTGAGACTAGCGATTTGACCAATGTTCTTGATGGTAAACACCTTGGAGAGAGCCACATTCATTTCTTGTGTAGAGTCTATATTATTGAAAAATGCACCAAAAAATTCTCAGTTTGGTTTTTCCTTGATTAAAATGAGAAAATTTGAAATTCCACATCAACAAACAATTTGGAGGAGTTAACTAAGCTAACATGGCTCTTGTTACTCAGTTAGCTTAGTTAATTCGAGTTTGGGCCATGAAGTTAAGTTATATGTAGTGATTCCTAAACTTTAGGAGCCTAGGTTGAGTTAATTTCAGTTGTAATAAGTTACACTAGTTCTAACTATTAATAGAAATAGTTGGTGGTCAATTAAGTAGTGAGACATCAATGTAACTCAGAGATCATCTAGTTAATTGATCAATCATCTAATAATTAGCTCATGCATGCAAAGAATATGAGTTGCCCAATTGTGGTGGAGTTTCCAAGGCTGTTAACAAGAACATAGTTACCATCTAATAATTAGCTCATGCATGCAAAGAATATGAGTTGCCCTGTTGTGGTGGAGTTTCCAAGGCAATTAGCAAGAACATAGTTATCGATCAAACCAGAACTATTACCTCAAAACTAGGACTATAGCAAAAAAACCCTAAAAAAACATTCGAAGTAAATTTTCGAATTTTATTTTTAAATAACAGTAGAAAACAATAAAAGTGTTGA
>APFE030374462.1:37720-51337 GCA_000404065.3 Pinus taeda
GATATTTAAAAATATACAAGAAAATAAATAAAAATAATAAAAATAGTAATAACTACACTAAAATCTCTAAATAAGAATGAATAGTAATAAAACAAAGAAAGCAATAAAAAGAATCAGTAAAGCTAAAAATCAAAAGAAAAATAAAAAATCAAGAAGGCTAAAAATCAAGTTGCATGTAGACATATGGAGTGTGTGCATGTGGTTCCCCATCCAATGTTGTTCTATTTAATATATGGTGAGGAAGATGAGAGGCATTCTTGCATTCTATCATTTCGAGATTCTATCTTTCATTCTCTTGGGAGAATTGTATATTAAGACTTAGGAGCACTGGGAGTAGTCATTGATTGAGGGCTCACGGGTGGCCAGTTGTAGCAGAATCCTGCACAATTGAGCCTACGGTTGGGAGGAGAGTCGTCCCCAAAACCCTGTTGCGGTAAGCCTACTTCTACCACAGGTAAGCCCAAGTAAGCACTCTTCATAGTTTAAATTTAATGTTAATAAGTTAATTAGATATCTATTTTAGGGCTGTTACATATTGTTCCGTATTTAAAAGTCAAGGTTTTTGCTTGATTACATATGGCTTATTTTAAGTTATGTTGTCATGGTTATCTCCACCGTACTTTTATTTTTATTACACTAGAGGGAGTGGTACAATGTTATGGATTTACATTTTAATTATATTAAATCTACCATGGATTAGTGGCAAGGGCAGACTCTAGCTACCCTCCAGCTGTTCTTCCCCCTTGCTTCTCCCACCACATCTATGGTCAAAGAGCTAGGTCTAAGATCCGACAGTTGATCTGGTCCTAGAATACCTCTTTGTTATTCCCTTCGATGAAGTGTATCATCTCAAACCCCTGCAACTCGTCTTCCGCTGCTACCATTTTCATTTGGGAGAGCTTGACTCTGCACACTCAGTTACCATTAACTCATTTTTGCTGTGGGCTTGATGTATGCCATGGCCATATCTGTTCATTTTCCTTGTAAGCACAGCTGATTTGAGGTGAGGAGACAAATTTCAAGAGTATTTGATTTTGTTTCCTGATATCTTATGGTTATGCTTTCAATCTCAGTTACTGTTTGTTTTGGTTTCAGGTCGGCTGAGAATATGTCTGAGTCACTGAGCAATCCCTTAGAGGCATTTTGGTTTCTTTCTCGGCCCCACCATCATAAAATTAGCTGGTAAGTCTCCATTTTTACCTACCTGAGGGTTTCTATAGCGGTTGTTTTCTCGGTAGTCTATTGAATGGTGCTTCGGTTTGATAGGATAATTGTCATGGTCCTTATTAGACACTGGTGAGAACATCGATGAGGGTTTTATGAAAGAAATTGTGTTAGCCAACATGCATCCTTACTGCCACTTTACATTCTTTTCTTTACCCGTGTTATATTCTACAATGTTTTTCAGGGTTGCTCTGCGCTTGAATATCTCAGACCGGAATTGGGTGTGTTGCGATGACTCCTCGAGTTGTAGCTTTGTTTGTCTTTGAAAATCTGGAAAGGATAGCCTTAGATGTGACTACACTATTATACTTTATTTGGTGTGATATAGAAAATTTTGGAATTTATTTTTCCATCTATAGTGGCTTAGAACTAGTTACTTGGTCAATTATTTTGAAGGGAATGAAAACCCTCTTTGGTTCACAACCAGACTGTAGACTTCGCTGCACTTGGTATCTACTCATATTTTTGTATATCTATGTCTGATCAACTGTATGTATTGTTGTCTTATATGGTTATTCTGTTTTGTATTTGACAATAAACATATGGATTTTAACATTTTTCTCGAGCAAAGCTATAAATAGAATATTGGCGAGGATTTTGCGTGAAAATTATACAGTTATTTGTAAATGTTCATTATGGCTTTTAGCACTATTCTCAAGCAATGCTATGAATAGAACATTGGCGAGGGTTTTGCATGAAAATTATATAGTTATTTGTAAATGTTCCCTTTCGGCATATTATCAAGTTCTACTTTCGGTACGTGTACAGTTAGTTTGTAGACATTTCCTTTGGAATTTATCTGGTTCCGCTTTTGCCGTAAGGCAAATTATTCTTCCAGTTTCTCTGTTTCATCCCTAATTTCTTTTATTATATTATACTTATTATATATATATATATATATATATAGATTTAGTCTATGATGTGATCATTTTGATGGCAATTTAGTTTCCTTTTCTTGCTCTTTTGTATGGATTATAGACTCAGGTAACCCATTAATCTGTATCTAGGTTTGACAAGATCCTACTTAATTCTCATTTTCTTGTTAGTTTAAATACAACTGAACTAATACTATTCAATTTACTAACATAGGTATCTATATCATACACATTGAAGTGTATTTATGATCTACTATTGAATGTTACTATTGAAAATATACATGATATAAGTATAAATTAGACCTAAAAAATTCGAACTATATTTAACAGAATCATTACAATCTTTTTAGTTTAGCATGAATGCTATATGTTCCTGTACATTACTATTCGCAGATACTCATTTCCAGATTCTATAGTTTGAGTCAACAATTCAAGATTGTTCCAAAATGGTACTACGTGTACCGTATTTTAATGATTTAACTCAACTGTAGATGCTACTCGTAATACTTGTAGTATTTCGTTTCCTCCCAACCTTAAGACTTGCCGTCAGGTCCAAGTCTCCCCCCAAGCTTGCTCATAAGACCATTGTCTTCTGCGAGTCTCTGCACTAAGTGTTGTTATTATCTGATCATCACGAGACTTAGATTTTCACTCTCTAACCCTTCCACATGGTTTTTCCTGCCCCCCTTAGGGATTCTGGAAACTGCGCTTTCTACTTCCTTGTTATGAGAAGTTACAAGATCCGTTAATATTCAGTTACAAGATCTATTAATATTCAAACCAATTCCTTCTTCAATAATTAAAAATATTAATCACCTCAAACAAATAATAATAATAATATCCAATTTTATTTCTTACTATTGTAACATAAAATATTTACATTTTTTCTAGGGACATTACATCTCCCCTCCCTGATATTAAACATTGTCACGTTGTTTTCCGGCCATAAAAAACCCTAGATATGCTTCTTTCATGAGCTTTTCATCCTCCCAGGTGGCCTCATCTGGCCCAAAGTGTTTTCATTGCACTATAACCTAAGTGATGGCTTGTTTCTGCAACATTACTTCTCTCCGATCGAGTATATTCAATGGCTTGACCAAGAATTCTCCTTCTGGATTGACCTGAAACAAAAGAAAATTAAATTAGTTTTTCTTAATCATAGAAATTAATTGGCCTACCTAAGATACTTTATTACCTATATGTCTTGCCAACTGACTATCTGCTTAGGATCATAAATTTATCTTTTTAACATCGACACATGGAAGACATTGTGGACCTGAATATGGCTTGGTAAGGTGAGCTGATATGCTACTGGCCCTACCCTAGCTAAAATTTGAAATGGTCCACAAAACTGGGGTGCCAACTTAGCACACCCGCTCCATTGTAACATACTCCTTTTGGCTCGTATCCTCATATATACATGGTCTCCTACTTGGTATTCTCTGAAATTCCTCTTTCAATTGGCAAAATTCTTTTGCATATCTTGGGCTGCCTTTAAGTTGGAACATACCTTCTTATCCATTTCTTCCATCTCTTTTAACATCTCAAGTCCGAACATCAACTTGTCCTCTGGCCCCCCCAACTAGATGGTGTGCGGAATTTATGTCCGTACAACACTTCAAATAGGCTTATCTGTAAGGAAGCATGATAACCATTATTGTAAGGAAATTTGACAAGGTCCAAGTAGTTTTCCCATTTAGATGGTTGTTGCATTACATAGGATCTTAACATCTCTTCTACTACCTGATTCACCCGTTCTGTTTGTTTGTCTGTCTAAGGATGATAAGCGGTACTGAAATTTAATTAAGTACCTAACCCTTCAAACAGGGTTCTCTAGAAGGCTGATGTAAAATTTACATCGTGGTCAGAAATTATAGCTTTTGGTAACCCATGGAACCTAAAAATGTTTTGCATAAAATTATTGACAATTTGTACCACTCTGAAGGTGGACAATACTGGTATAAATGGGCTGATTTGTTTAATTTGTCTACCACCACCATGATTGGGTCATTGTTTATTTTGGATTTGGGTAATATTGTGATAAAATCCATAGATATGGTCTCCCACTTCCATTCTAGGATAGGTAGTGGATGTAATAAATCCACAAGGTGTTGATGTTCGATTTTAACTTGCTGACACTCCAAGCAATGTGTCAAATATTCTGCTACATCTTTTTTCATGTCGGGGCAATAATGCTCCTTTCAGAGTGTGGTAATTAGCTTTTGGTAGCCTTGGTGTCCTGCAGAAGGACTTTCATGAAATTCATCTGAAATAAAACTTTTAATATTATTTTGGTTGGGTACATATAGTCTTTTCTTATAACTCAGCATACCTACGACATCCATCGCATATCCGTGCTGATATTCATGACTAGTTGAACTTTTAACTTGCTATCCTATTTGCTGATATTTCTGATCTTGATCAACTACTCTTGATCAACTACTCTTTTAATCAACTTGTTGAAAGTAGTCCACCCTTCATTGTAAGAAATTTCATAGAAATAATGTACCTTTTGAGTCAAAGCTTCAGCTACCCAGTTCTCTTTCCTCTTCAGATGTTTAATCTCAAAATCAAATCCACTTAGGAAATCTACACATCAAGCCTGCCTAGCATATAAAGTAGGCTAATTGAAGTAACTAGTCAAACTGTGATGGTCCATCATTAACATAAACTTTTTACCCATCAAGTAGTGATGCCACATTTTCAAGGCATGAATCACGACTGCCAACTCCAAATTGTAAGAAAAATATTTATGCTCGTGTTCTTTTAAATTCCTAGACTCATAGATGATTACCTTTCCATCCTACATTAGTACTCCACCTACCACTTCCTTGCTTACATCTGTGCACACCACATAGTCCTTACTTGGATCCACTATGCTTAAAATAGGCACGGTGGTGAGCAGATTCTTGAGCTACTCAAACTTTTTTGACATCCTACAATCCATTTAAAAGTTTTTCCCTTTTTATGTAGGGAGGTGATAGGTTAGGCCACTCTAGAGAATCCTTTCATAAATTGTCGATATTGTCCTACCAATCCCATGAAAGATCTTATATCTGCCATGTCCTTTGGCATTGGCCATTCCATTATGGTCCTTATCTTCTTGGGATCTACTACGATTCCATCTTTAGTAATAACGTGGCCTAAGTACTAAATCTGTTCCTTAAAAAAATCGCACTTATTGTATTTAGCATAAAATTGATTTTCCAAAAGAGTTTACAGTACTAGTCTGAGGTGTTGCTTATGTTCCTCAATGTTCCAGGAATATATCAATATCCCATCAATAAAAATTAACTTAAATTTATCTAAATATTGATAAAATATATTGTTCATTAAAAAAATAATGGTTGTGGGGGCGTTGGTTAATCCAAAGGGTACCACTACAAACTCGTAGTGTGCATAATGAATCCTAAAGGAAGTCTTAGCTATGTCTTCCTCTTTGATTCTGATCTGGTCATATCCAGATAGTAAATCAATCTTCGAAAATACTATTTCCCCTTTTACTTGATCAAATAGTTCATCTATGCAAGGCAATGGATACATGTTTTTGATAGTCAACTTATTCAGTTGATGACAGTCCATGCACATATGAAGGGTTCCATCCTTCTTTTTGAGAGGTGATTATTGGATGTATTTGCAAAGGTCTTAGAATGCCTTGCATCTCCTGTTTAACTCCTTTATCATTCTTTTAACAGATAGTTTTTGTTTTACAATTTACAATGGACCAACGCCTTTCCAACCAGTCCATACCTATCAACACGTCATATGATCCAAGGGGAAGTACATTGAGATCTACCACCAAAGGCTGAGCCGCTATTCACAAAGGATAGTTATTGACCTTAGCCAACACAAGTCTCTTTGCCCCTGATGCTAGCTTTACTACCCAAGGGTTTTTAAACGTACAGTCTCTAATTTACATTTCTCCACTATCTTAGGACTAACATAACCTAACATAGCTCCAGGATCAATTAAAACAGATACAGCATGATCAAATCTTTTACCTTCAAACTCCACAATAGTCGGCTGGTATTCAACCTAATGATCTTCTGGAGCAGCATTAATTTTTGGGACGCTCCAGGCTACATCACCTACCGTAGATACTTCATGGATGTACCAAAATATATTCAATGCCCTTCTGGTTAGGAAAATTCTTAATGTAATGTGGCCCTCCACATCACCAACATTGTACTGGAGGTGTTGTCATCGCTTCGTTATCAACTTTTCCTAATTTCCCATTGGATCTGGGTTCATGGGAATGTCTAAATCTGGACTGGTTTTGATGTGGATTTTTGTTGATTTGTCCCTTGGAAAATCCTTTGTTGACAATGCCATGATTTCCCTTATTGCCCACAACAACCTTATTACCCTTTTTGTCAGACCATCTTTTTCCCATAATTTCTCTCTTCTGCTTGCTTTGTTGATAACATATCCTGGCCTTTCATATAACCTCATCCATCATTTTTGGATTGTCAAATTCAATTTTCTCCCTCATAAACAAGGGAAAACTACTGAAGAACTATTGTAAAGGGGTAAAATAGGTAATAAACTCGTCCACTATTTATTGTACAAGTCACAGGTCGTGGAATTCTTTTGCCTTCTTGTTGCAGAATCATTCAGTCAAATACCGTTCTTTGAAATACTTCTGGAACTTTTCCCAGGATATACTTTGTTCACTTACCCCTCGTACAGTCTTGTCCTCCTCCCGCCATAAGGTGGCCTTCCATTGTAGCTGGATAATGGCCAAACGAGATTTTAAGTTGTGATCATATTCATATAGTTAGAAGTATTTATCCATATTAATAAGCGAAGCTTCAGCTGCTTCCTCTAGCTCCCCATCGAAGAGTGGCAGTTTTATTTTCCGGAACTCCCCTTGTAGTTATGTCCACTGCCTTTTTGGCATTGGGTGCGTAAAGGAATTATCTGACTTCTCGTCTTGATTTTCTTCACCTCCTTTCATTTCCACAAGTTCCATGCGATAGTCTTGTTCTCCCGACATACGTCCCTGCTCGGGGTTGGGAATCGGCTAGTGCTGATTTTCATTATCCGATAGGATATTCATAATTTTTTTCCTGTTCCAACATTAATATTGCATTGTTTGCTCGTAGCCAGGCCATATTGTCCTTTAACTCTTGGACCATTTCCAATATCGTAAGATTGGTGTTGCGAGGTTCTTCTCCTAACTACACCCATACTTAAGGATTTCTTTCAGGAAATGTTGTAGGTCTTGGGCATGCCACATTTCTATTTAGAACACTGTCCATTCTTCTCATTTTCCACTGTTATTGTGTTTTTGAGCTTGAGCCTATACCAATTAGTAAGTTAACACAAATTTAATTGTACTTACTATTTTAATGTCAAAGGCCATAGTTTGGTACCCTTGGTTGTGGTACCACTTGCCACACTACCAAAACAGTTTGTAGAAAAATTAATAAATTTTAAAAGTATATAATAAAATGGTAAACCCAATTACTGTAATATGAAATAGTTGACTAAAATGGTCATTAATGAAATTGTGGTTCCGTATTTAAAAGTCAAAGTTTTTGCATGATTACATATGGCTTATTATAAGTTATGATGTCAGGGTTATCTCCATCGTACTTTGATTTTTATTACACTAGAGAAAGTGGTACAATGTTATGGAATTACATTTTAATTGATATCAAATCTACCATGTATTCATGGCAAGAGCAGACTCTAGCTACCCTCTACCTATTCTAACACCTCGTTTCTCCTACCGCATCTATGGTGAAAGAGCTAGGTCTGAGATCTGACGATTGATCTGTTCATGGAATCTCTGGTCTAACCCAGCCCAATGGCCCACGCTTTTACACGTCTGAATGTGAAAACGTGTCAACAAAATATCTCCCGTTCCCTTGCATGGAGATATTTTGTGGGATTTTTATTATGGTTGGTAGCTGCGAATTCAATTTTGGCAATTAATGACCCGTCCTCTCGCCTCGATCCTACCTCCGCTTGTTCTTCGTGCCAAAACCACCGATCCTTGTGGGTTATTCTGGATTGTTCTTTCGCGCTGAGAGTATTCGCGAGGGTTTCTTGGGTTCTCTCTGTGGAACATTGTCTTCTTTGCAATGGTGAGTGTTGGTTACCTTCTGTTGATGATGGTGCGTGAACTCTCCCCCGCTCGGTTTGCCTGTGAACTTAAGGGAAATGCTGCTCGAATGCTATTGTTGCTCGGCTCTGAAATGTGGGATCGAACCTGGTAAGTTTTGCTGGTTATTCACCTGATGTCTGCGCGTGTTCTATAAACAATTTCCAGTGGTTTGTGCTCATTGTAGTTTGCTTGTGGTCTGCGACTATGCATACATGGTTCGATCAGGGTTTATGGTAGACTTTTCTCTCGTTTTACTGTGATTCTGGATATGTGTTGCGGTTTAATTTTTCTTTCCGAGCTCCTGTTGTTTCTTGGCCCAAATCTGGGTTCAATCCTCACATCTACTGTTACTCTGGGTTTTCATTCTGCGGCATTGGTGTTTGTCCTGAGCACAGGACCACATTGGGGATTGTTCATCGACTGGAACAGGTATTAACTCTCGTCCCTACTTCGATTCTGTTATGCTTCTTTTACTATGACTTACCCTCCTGGCTCCTTTGGTCTCCAGTTATACAATTTGTCCGGGACGTTGGTGTGGCTAAACTTCGACTCGTCTTACTCAGGTATTCTGGTGTCTTTTTTTTGTTCTCTGCATGCAGTGGTGTATTTCCTTGAAGGGTTTTCCCCTTTTACACTTGTAACTCGGTTGTTGTTGCTGGTTACAGGTCGTTGGTGGCAACCTGGGTACGCGAGTCCTCCAATCTCTGTTAGCACAGTAGACTGGTTCTCGGTAGGCCTGAATCCTCAAATATTTTTGTTTGTCTCTTCGAACGGTCGGTGACCACGGTCACTGTAGGATTATCTGTGGTTCTTTGTCGTTGTATGTAATTTTTTCTTGCTCTTTCTTTCTCGGTTGATGCTATGTAAGGGTTGATAAGTGTGAATGGTCGTTGATGTTATGGTTGAACCCTCGTCCAAGGTTTTGGCTTGTGACGCCACTTGAGTCATACATTTAACATTATGTTGTTTGTGGAAATGAAATCCTTTGTATGCACATGTATTGTATTTGACAATGACAAATAGTAAAGTTTATCAACGACTTTCGATTTTTCAATGGAATTTATGAATATTACACATCAATGTTACCTTTGTTCTGTGGTAGTTTTTCTAGGTACAAATGTTTTCCCGTGGTTGTCTCCTGTGTACAATCTCTCTTCTCGGACTTCGGGTAATTATGCATCTTGGTCCTTGTTTGACTGTGTGCGGAAAATGCGTATAATGCTTGGTGATTATTTATATGTTCGTATTCAGGATATAGGATAGTATATTATACAGACATTCTCAATATGGTACTTTATCAAACTGTAATGAAAAATTGATATTAGGATGAACAGTAGAAATGTATATAGATGGACAATAGTTTTGATTGCTATCTTCTTATAGCTTGTTCCTTTTTATTTCTCTTCTTCTGCAATTACTGAACCCCTTTTCTCTGTTACATTTTGGTTTTTATATCCTTCCATTTCAGTTGATTTTGTAGTTAATCAAACTGTCATAGAATTTAGTTACAAAAAGATATTGTTATCGTTAATAACCATATTTTCCTGACATTACAAGATTTGTATGAATAGTCTGTCATTACACTCCTAATTCAACGAACTATTCCCTAACTAATGTTCGAGCTACAGTAATTCTAGTTATTTAATTAAGAATGCCTGAATTCACCAACTCTGTAAAAACAAGTTAAAAGAAAACTATCTCATTAAAATGTAAAAATAAATAATCCAGTTGATCAATAACCTGTAAACCTGGTTGAGAATTTGCCCAGTTACGGCGAGCTGGATGCTCCTGCATCAGGCTCCTGGGGTAAAAACAGATCATGACTCCAGTCCATGAGCTCCTCGACCGAAGTTCCTGTTTTCCCAATCTGCCTGGAGTCAAGCCATGAGCTGTCCTCAATCGGACAGTTCTTCTACTTGACCAGGTACTGTAAGTAATTTTTCTGCCGAGTACGTCTAGCTACCTAAGTTCGAGGATGCCTTCGATCTTAGGAGGTTGAATATACGACATCCGTCTCTTCCAAGTTTCTCCGTCTTCCTGGGTATTCCATGTGGATTGTCTGGGTCCATCTTTCTTTTCCTCTGTGGGGTCCTTTCTGTACGGGAACAAATCTGCTACATTAAAGATAGGTGAAATGCCTATTCCGGGTGGCAATTGTATCTCGTAGGCATTTGTCGAAAATTTTCGTAAAACTTTACAAGGTCCTATCCTTTTGTACTTCAGTTTATTGTATGTACCCTTAGGGAAACGTTCCTTACGTAATTGTGCAAGGACTTCATCCCCCACTTCAAACTGAACTTCCCTCCTCTTTAGATCTGCATGTTGTTTATATTTTAAGCTGTTGTCCTGTAATTTTGCCTTCACCTGTTCGTGTAAGTCTCTCATTGCGTTAGCAAAATCCTCTCCGTCCGCACTCTGTCGTTCCTGTAAGCCAAGATCCCGAAGCTCATGCACTCCACGAGGGTGCATGTCATATAGGATCTGAAAGGGACTGAGACCTGTGCTACGATTGGGTGAGTCGTTGTAGGAAAACTCTGCTTGCGCTAGCACCTGATCCCACATCTGTGAATTCTCTCCGACTAAGCTACGTAACAGGTTTCCCAAACTCCTATTCACAACTTCTATCTGCCCGTCGATTTGCGGGTGATATGCATAACTGTAGCTTAAGTGGGTGTTCATTTTTTTCCATAAGGTACGCCAAAAATGTCCCGTGAACTTCACGTCCCTGTCTGAAAGGATGGTTTTTGGTAATCCATGTAACCTGAAAATCTCATTAAAAAAACAAGTGGGCCACATGAGTGGCGTCACTAGTTTTCCGGCAAGGTATAAAATGTGCCATTTTTGACAAACGGTCCACCACTACCATTACTGAATCATATCCTCTCTCTGTTTTTGGCAGCCCTAAAACAAAATCTAGACTAACAGAATCCCATGGCCTGCTTGGAACAGGTAATGGTGTATATAGTCTTGTGTTTTCGCTGTGCCCCTTCGCCAATTGGCACACCTTACACTTAGTTGTACGTCTCGTCCCATTCTTGGCCAAAAATAGAAATGACTAAGTTGATCTACGGTCTTATCTATACCGAAGTGTCCAGCCAAACCCCCGCTGTGTTTTTCACGAATAATATTCTCTCTCGTTGAACAGCTAGGTATACACAGTTGTCCTCCTTTAAACATCAACTTTTCTTGTATATTATAATCCAACCAAGGACTGTTACCCCTTATCAAAGGGTTCTGGCACGCCTCATGGGCTTCACTAAAATCTGCATCTGTTTGGTAAAGGTCCCGTAAATGTTCAAAATGAAACACCTGTACAACGCTCTCTTGCAAAAGTAGAGCCTTTCTACTTAATGCGTCGGCCACCTTGTTTTCTTGCACGCCAATGTGCTTCAGCACGAAGTTAAAACTCTGTAAATACTCCACCCATTTGGCATGTTTGTAGTTGAGTTTGTGCTGCTGCATTACATATTGTAATGCAGAATTATCTGAGAATAGCACGAATTCATTCCCCAGTAAATAAAAGCCTCCAGTGTCTTAAGGCCTGTATAACTGCATAAAATTCTTTTTCATATGAGGAGTACTTCTGTCTACTCTCATTCAGCTTTTCACTGAAAAATGCCACAGGTCTATCCTCCTGATTGAGTACAGCCCCGATTGTTGTCCCGCTAGCGTCACAACGTACTTGAAACAATTTCTGAAAATCTGGTAGCCTAAGGATCGGTCTTTCAGTAATCTTTCTTTTCAAAACCTGAAAACTTTTATCTGCTTCTTCCGTCCACCGAAAAGGTTGGCTGGCCTTTTTGATGGTCTCCAGCATAGGTGCACAAATCTCGCTAAAGTTCTTAATAAACTTCCTATAGAAACTTGCCAATCCGTGGAAACTACGTACCTCAAATAATTTTTTCGGAGACGGCCAATTTACTATTGCTGCAACCTTCTCCGGATCCATCTTCAGTTCATTTTTTGCTATCACAAATCCCAAATAAATTAATTCCCTCTGCAGAAAAGTACATCTCTTCAAGTTTATGAGTAGTTTGTTCTGATGTAGCTTCTCCAACACTTTGCGCACATGTCAGAAGTGTTCTTCTTTCATCCTGCTGAAGATAAGGATGTCATCTAAATAAACTATCACAAATTTCCCAATATATTCTTTCAACATCTCATTCATTAGCCCCATGAATGTGCTGGGTGCATTACTCAACCCGAATGGCATGACCAGCCACTCATACAGTCCCTCATTTGTTTTAAAAGTCGTTTTCCACTCGTCCCCCTCCCGTATCTGAATCTGATGATACCCGCTTTTCAAATATATTTTGGAGAAGTAAGCTGCCCCACTTAAACAGTCCATCATGTCATCCATACGCGGTAACAGAAATCTGTACCAGATGGTGATTTTATTGATGGCCCTTGAGTCGGTGCACATCCACCATTCTCCTCCCTTCTTGGGGGCGAGGACTGTTGGCACAGCACATGGGCTCAATTTTTCCCTTATTAAACCTTTGTCCAACAGTTCCTGCACCTGTTTCCTGATTTCCTCATTATCCTTGGGGCTCATTCGATAGGCTTCTTTATTTGGTAAGCTGGCTCTAGGTATAAAATCAATGTGGTGACTAATACTCCGCTTGGGGGGAAACTTGTCTGGCAAGTCATCCACTACTATATGTGTAAATTCTTCCAACATTTGCTATATCTCTATGGGAAAATCTGCTATTTCCGTGTGTAAGAGAACTATCCTTGTTTTCTTGACTACAAGATAACCTATTTCGCTACCCTCTACCTGTTTTAAAAACTTCTTTCCACTCACTAACAATGCTTTGTGTTCACTTGTTTCAGTTGCTCCCTTCTCTTCTTTGATAGGCACAAGGTTATGCCTAACCCCATCTTTCTTGAATTTATAACAATTCATCACTCCATCGTGTGTTACCTTCCTATCATATTGCCAAGGCCTGCCCAACAATATGTGACATACGTCCATCGGCATGATGTAACAAATAATTTTATCCTTATACCTGCCTATCTGAAACTCAACCTCGCTTTTCTCGTCCACTAGCAATTGGTGCCCTTTTTGTAACCATGAAACTCTATATGGACTGGCATGCTTTAAACGCTTCAGCCCCAACTTTTCCACCATTTCCGTGGATACCAAATTGTCAGTACTTCCGCTGTCAATTATCATCTTACAACACTTACCTTGTGATTTGCAAATCGTCCTGAAAAAAGCTTTCCATTGCGTCTGTTCGGTGCTCTCGTCGACTGGTTTCAATAGTTCCTTATGCAGCACCAAAGCTTCTCCCATCTCTGGGGTATTCTCTGCCTCTTGAGTGAGTTGTGTAGTTTCCTCTGGTTGCGCCACATACGCACCCTGTTGTCCAGCTGAATCTGCTTCTGGACACTCAAACGAGCGAT
>APFE030374462.1:65155-93365 GCA_000404065.3 Pinus taeda
TTGATCTTGCTTCTAAACTTTGATGAGTTGACTTTGTTGTTGATGGGTATGTTGTCTTGTAAAGGCATCATGATTAGAGCATTCCTATCCAGATATATCTAGATTTGACAGTTATCTAATGAAGTCAGGATGATGAGTTCAAATGTATGGCTTTGATATTGATTATGGTTCTAGTTTTATATCTTGATAATCTACTTGTGATAGGTGATGAGCCTTTCATGATATAAATTAGAGGGAGATGACTTATGAAGCCCAAAATGATGTATCATGTCGTGATGATTTAATTTATGGAACTTGGTAAAGAAGTTACACAAGGAAAAGTCGATATTGGAAAATGTTTTTGAATAATGAAAATACAAATCCTTCGATACTCCAATTTATAACTCAAGATGTCGTTGAACTTGACATGGCATCTGACAATTGTTTTAAGAGTTGATGTTCCATTTTGAATATCCATCTGTATATATATGATGTGCATAGAACCTTAATGAATTTATGATTGAGTTTCTTCATAGAGTTTCCACCGAAGATGTTTGAAAATATATGGATGAGGTGTTCTAGTTTTCAGAATGAGATATTTCTCCTGTGATATGTGTATGCAGAGATGTATTGCTAATATTTGAGATTATTGTGGATAAGCACATTTGAATGCCACTTTAGTATATGATCTGACATGATATCTTGGATGAGAGGTCCAAAGCATGACTCAGGTTGATCATGATGTTGTTAGCATTGCTAGTTGTGAGGCAGGATACAAAAGCTCCTTAGAGAGATGTTTGAGCATGATGTGGATATGGCATGGATAGCATGGATAGATTGTGATGTTATGATTGGAAGTAAGTCGCATATTTATAGTTTGGACCAAGATACTCTCATAAATAGAGACAATGTAGATGTTCGAAACAAGCTGAGGCTTGTGGTTGGAATCGCCTTGAGTGCGAAGATGATTATGGTATCCTTTTGATATTTATGTGATTATATATGATTATTACATGATATTTGATTTGATTTTTTGTATTAAAAGGAAACAATCTCTATTGATGCAAGTAGATTTCATATATTCTCTCAGAGGCATCTTTATTTTCAGAGAGCATCCCCTCCAAATGAGGGGCAACGTTGATCGAGAACACAGAGCCAACTCTTCCCCTCTATTTGTGATCTCTGGGTGAGGAATTGATGGATAAGGGCTCCTGGGGTTTAGGGAACTCTAAAAAATAGGGTACTCCCTTATCTGCTTCCCATAGGGTTGAGGGTTTGACTGCCTTGTCTAGTTTTTGTAGTGTATACCTGAATTGACATTATACCCACAAGGAGGGCATGTTGAGAATATTACTCCTCATCTAGCCAATGAGTTGAGGCTATGCTTGGGGTGTACAACCCAATGCAATTATGATGCATCAGTTCTACCACATGAATGTTTCACGTCATTGATGGGAAGATCAATAGGCAATATGATTCTTGGTTGAGGGTAAATCTCCCAAATGAAACTTTGGGTTGAGGGTAAAGCTCTGCGATGAAATTCTAGGGTCAGGGGTGTACTCCCCTATGTGATACAGGGTCAATGGCTTACTCCCCTACTTTATGAGCTATATTATTTCTTAGTATGGGTGGAAGATATTTATCCTTGGTGTGATTCCAGGTTGAGATTTTCTCCCTGATGATATGTTATCCGATGATGATTCATGATAATATTCTAGGTAGTATCCCATTGACATAGATTTCAAGTAGTAGCTAGATAGATAGAGGGTGGTAGCTTGAGCCCCCCTTTAATAACAAATTCTTCTTCTTCTAGATTTAAGAATGTTCAGGATATGAGTAGGAAAAATCAAGAGATAAGAAGGAATACACAAAGGATAAATCAAGATGTACGATGATGATTCTTGATCACGAGACAGTTTGGATGGACATGGAATGATGACTACATGACATATATGATCCGTGATGATTCATGATGACACTTGAAGATTCCAGAATAACATATTCTTCGATGCATAGATATTGGCAGGTGGAATTCTCCCAATTCGAGAGGAAGCATTAATTTTTGAAATTGTGGTAAAATCCCCCTTTGGATAGCTCAAATGATCAATATAACGATTTCATTATATTTGTCTTCTCGAGAGGACCAAAATTGTCCTAATGATCACCCAACTTGGTTAAGCATAAATTGAGTTATGGATTATTTTATTCATACATGTATTATCGAATGGGTTGGCCCTAAGCACATGATAATTTCTTCCTTCAATCTTAACTCAAAATGACCCCTCAGAAAATCCTATATATAGAATAGGCCTCAACATAATTTGGACACATCTTCTCTTCTTTTTTGTCTTTGTTTGCACAAGTTCGATGGAAGGATTTCTCTCAAGGGTATGAAATCATACACAAAAGGTTCACTCTAGGTTAGGGTGGTTTGGATCGCAGTTTTTGGCATAAAACAAGGCATTATGGTCCCTCATCACTCGCAAAAAAGCCTATGAAAGTTACTATACACCATTGGACACTACCACAGAGGATTATGCAAGTGACTATGGGTTTAGACGTAGAGCGAAAGGTTCTGGTCCCTAGTCGCTCACACTAGCTAGCCTGGGGAGAAACTCGATAATCTCAGTCACTAGCACAACACAAAAATGGTGTGGCTTTAGTTTTTTAGTCCCTTATACAACTCATTTAGGGAGAGAATTTATGTCTTTGTAGTTCAGTAAAAAATTCAGGCAAATAGAGACCTCCTTAGAGTGACTCTGCAATCACAGTCACTCGCATATTGTATTAGTGAAAATGACCCAAATTTTAAGTTACTCATAGACAATGTTGATGAGGGCGACCTAGTTAAGATCTAAGGTTTTGAAATCTTGGCATGAGATGACTTCAGCGATCAGGTAGATCTGGTTTTCCTCTCTATTGTTATACAGATCTGTAGATATGTAGATCTGATTTGTTAGTTTACGCTGCAAAGATATGTATTAGGCTCATTGATAGGGACAAAAATACTCAACAGTGTTTGCATAGTGATAATAGTATACAAAAATTGACATTTCTTTGTGATATCACATTATAGCCATTAGTATGATGGTTCTAATTCCTGTTGCGATTAGATCTGTTTTATGGATATCATAATATTTTTACTGCATAGATAATGTTATGGATGATTGTACTCTCTTTTGTTGCATCATTTGATGACGATCTAAGAAGAAGAATATTTTCAAGGGTTTTCCCCATATAGGATTTTTCCTTGGTCTCAGACCAATCTTGATGTCTCTATGTGTGTGCGTGCTTTGATGATGATGGTGATGGTGATGTTGTTTCGTCCTATGTATTTGCATATGTTGATGTATAATGTTGTATATCTAAATAATGTAATGATGAAATTGGGTGAACTTAGTGTATTAATGATAAAATGCAATTATCATAGCAGAGAATGATGTCACCTTAAGAAAATTTAACATAAGGAATGATAGAGTGGGTGCTATGATGGTCATGAACTAGCGAGCCTTTGTTGAACTCGAGTATTCAATAAGATGGATTTTTAAAAATCAGCACCTAACCACTAGTCTCTATCAAGGAAAAAACTGCATATCTATCAATTATCTCATGGGAATATAAACAATTTTTTTATAAAAACACGTAAGCAAGACTTAAACTAGAATTTGTATAAAGTAGAAGTTTATTCATTTATTTGTAGAAAAATAAAGAGGACTTAATATATCCATGCAAACTTATATGTAGTATTTTGGGAATGCAAGTATCTAGTAAAAATAATTCACATGTACAATATATTTTACATTTCTAAATGAAATTATATTCTAGTGAAGGTTAAAAACATTCACTCGTGAAGCCATTGTTTCCATTTCTAATTAAGAAGAGAAAATTAAAAAACATTATAGAGTGGTATAGATAGCAAAGAACTCGAACATTTAGCACAAAACATACAGTAAAATCATCAATATATTTTATTAAATAAAACACCTTTAATTTGGTGAATTTTAGATTCATCTCAGAAGTATAAATCAACAAAATGTTCCTAGTGGGAAATCTTTTCAGGCTTCACCATAGGATAAAATGAGTATATATAAATGAAGCATATAGTATAAATTCCATGAGAAATATATACATTTAACACCAAATGTTGTTGAGGGTGAAATACACAGAAGAAAATATAGACCGCAACCATAAGTTTTATGCCATCAGCATGGAAAATTTTCCCTAATCTCATTTTCCTAATAGAAGAGGGCCAAAAATATTCGCTTTCTATACCAAGAGTGAAATAGGCCTGCAGAGGTTTGGTATCGTGGCTAGCAGATGATTTGCTAAGTCATTCATGTCGTTGTGTAGGTCACGACTTTGAGTCTCGTATTAACCGAGGGCCATTCTTGCAGGATGGGTGGTTCCTCCTAGAGGTTATAGCGGCAACATTTCATGGCAAGATGGCTTCTTGTTGAAATATAAAACAATAAATATATTTTGTTGCGCCTTGAGAATACGAGCAAGAAGGTGAAAGGTTATGTAATGGGAAACTAACCTTTACCAATATAGGAAGAAGGTAGAGGTGGAAGGCACATCCTCTATTTGTTAGAAACCCTTGAGTTAACATTAATTCAATGTGTAACAAGTATTAGAAGTAGGTAGTGAGTACTTGTCTACCAAGGCTAAATACAACTACGTTTAACTAGAGAGAAAGGAAATTACTAGTAAATAGAGACCAATATGCTTCTAAAGGTGACAACTTTGAGCATTCCTCCCCTTCCACAATATCGTATAAGTTCCATTAGTGTTTTTAGGACCAACAAGAAATTTTGAATCCAGTCAAGAGACGTGGAAACATACCATATCAAAGAGAAAAGAAAACCAATACAAAATAGCGCAATGTGCATGAAGGAATCATGTATTCTTTCTTGAAACTAAACACGAAGGCATAGGCACATTCACCTAGCTCTAACCACCATTTCAAAAGTAAAAAATATTCAAATAAAGGTTTCTCTAAGGAAAATGTTCTCAATATCCAATTGAAAAATAAATATGAAAAACCCAAGAAAATTTACTTGGTTCTATGTCCAAGCAAAGCTACCTTTCTAGAGGAACATATCCAATCTTGAATAACAAAATACTTGCTATTTACTCTCATGAAGAAAAAAAATAAGGGAGGCCAACAACCCCAATAAAGAAACCAATACTAACATGAAATAATAAGAAAAACAATGACTATAGAAGGAGAAAGAAAACTAAACTTACCATGAGGGAATGTTATGGAACTATTCTATGTAAATTGTAGTAGCACTAAGGAAAGGAAGGAAAACTTTGATTATCACAATGGGCATGAGGGTACCCTTATGCAACATGAGAATGAACCTAGTCAACAAAATCAACATACAAGATTTTGACCTATAAATAATGAAATGTATCAAAATAACTTAAACATGTCACTGCCCTTTGGGAGCTAAACATGAGTCTAAAGAGGCTGTGAAATCTAATAAGAAAAGAAAATAGTTAGGGTACCAACACCTCTTATGTCAATGCTTAAGAGCTCGAAACAACTTAACCAACCAGAAACACCAAACGAAAATGGAAATGACCTCGATGCATTACATAATGGATTCTCATCGTTGGATGAATATAGTGAAATACCCACTATTTATATCGATCAAGTACCGGTAGCCAAGTGAAGTTCACATGGGCCTCGATGAGGTGGCCACATGAAATTCAGTCATGCAACTCCATGATTGTCACCTCTCTCATCCTTGTTAAATTCCATTTAAAGTCCACTGTTGAAGAAATCATATAATATAAAGTGGGTAAAAACTAGTTTCAAAATTGAAGTAACTTACAAACCATCATGTGAGACTATAATTTACCTAGTCTCAATGTAGGAGAATATACATATACCTTAGGATTTATCTTATGTATCTTAGAGGTCAGAATAATTAATCAGACCTCAATCGATTCCACTTCACTCGGATAATCCCGAGTGAGGTTGTAGATAAAAACAAATGTCATATAAAAATAAATTAGAAGCATTTAAGCCATAAGGTTCATGAGATAGTAATGTTAGATATATTAAATAAAATAGAGAAAGGCCATACATGAATATGTATTATAACAAAAATGGCCAAACCTAGGTATGTGACATATTTGGAGAAAATACAAATAAAAATTAACATATTTAATAAACCTGTCATAAAAATGGCCATGCCGTATAATAAATAAATATAAATAAATGTATATGGAAAAAATTAACAAATCAATGAACATTCATTAATTATATATCTATATAGAGGGAACACCATATCATTTTCTAATTCTTAATACATTGTAGGCTCATATTCAATTCTTAATATAGTACTCAAATAAAAATATTGAGCGAAATATTTCATTATCTAACACATAACAAATATATATATGAGAAACATATAACAAGAATAAAACATATAGGAAATATTTTAATATCAAATAGTTGCAAATCAAAAATAACATTTAGAAATTATGAGTTATATATATTTCCCCTTCAATGAGAATCTATACCATCTTTTAATGTGGATTGACATTCTTCTCAATAAACACCCCTAAATCTAAATAGAAAATAATAACTAAAGAGAACACCATACTTTCTAATTCTTAATATGGTGTAGAGTTATATTTAATTTTTAATATAGTATTGATAGATGGCAATAAAAATGTAAAACTAAAATATTTTAATATCTAACACATATATATATTATATTAATTTATATAATAAAATAATGTAACAAATATATAAAACATATAAAAATTATTTCATTATAAAAAAATTACAAATAAAACATAACATTTTTATAAATTAGATATCACTTTGTTATTGCTAATTATACTATTTTTTTAATATTAACATTTTTCTTACTAAACACTCTTAGAATTTAATGGCAGAAGAAAATATTCAGAATTCACACACCTGAATCTACCCATAAATACATAACTAAAATGAAATATTTCAAATTCACATCCATGAATCTAAACATAAAAAACATAAATACAATATTTAATTCTTGAAAAACACACGTTGAAACATTGAAACAATTAATAAACCACTAATAAATGTTAATAAACCGGTCGATAAAATACGCCTGGCCTTATTATAAACGCACAATCAAACATTAAAGTCTGTCTTTTTCTAAACATAAAAAACATAAATACAATATTTAACGGTCATCGTAATCTTTACACATCCGCAAGCTCTGAGGCTTCTTGAGCGGTGCTACCACCTCTTCACACACATCAGAGTATTTTAACATGAGTAACAAATTATTTTTTAATAGTGTAACTAGAGTACATTAACATTATAGAATACTATTGTCGTAACCGAGCAACGTCAATCTTTTGAACTTTGATGAATTCTAATATAATATTAGAATAATATAAATTATATCTAGAGAAATATATAATTAATTTTGGTTCAAATATATTATATTTTTAATTATTTAAATAAGTTTATTTTTTAATGTGAATTAAAATAAACATAATAACATATTGTTTTGTTTGAGGTAATGTGAATCTAAGATGATAGGGACTCTTAACATGTGGCTTATTGGATTTTAAGTGATTATAATCACCTAGAATAACATTTCACTTGGGCCACACTATTCCATAGCATAAATTCAAGGTAAGTCCCACATAACAACGAATATTTTCATTATTCCTTTATACCTAGTGGGAATATAACATAATATTATTATATTATATTATATTATGTTATAAATGACATTACAAAATGAGAGATATATTTTGATTCAACAACATATAAATGATAGCTATATTTGAAATATAATTTATATTTTTAGTATAGATTATGAAATATTTTATATATGCTTCAAATATTATAAACATATTTTTGTATTATATATTATATCTCAACTAAATATAGAATGAAGTAGATATCTTGTAATTGTAATATTATTAATTTTACATGTCATTAGTCAACTCCATATTAAATTAAGTTGTGAAGGAATTACATATTTGCGGAAAATAAATTTTAACTATTGTTTTAGCTTTCAATCACTTTATTTCTCTTTTGTTATTGCTATTTTTTAATGTTTTAATGTAAGTATTATTTTATTTTTTTTGAAATGTAATGATACATGCTTATATCTCCTTCATATTCCTTTTTTCCGAGTGTTGTTATACAACCAGGTATGGAAGATATGGCTTCATGTAAAATTACATTTAAAAAATATAAAATTATATATTTAACAATAAATTAAATATTTAGTAATAAAAAAATTAAGCATAGTTTGGAAACATCAATTTGCACCTTAATTTTGCTTTTCGACATTATTAAAATCCAAAGAAAAAAAAAAATTACTATTCAAAATTGAGGACATGGAGTTCCTTCACTACATGACATGGAGTTGATAGTTGTTACTACACCATACTTAAGTCATTTTATGATTGGTAATACACAAAAATATAGTAGTACCAATTATAAACTCATTAAAAGTATAGTAGTATTGTTAATTATATATACACACACATAGGTAATATTTTTAATTATCTAGATATGTGTATGTTATTTTCTCTTATATGTCTAGTGAGAAATATAATATAATGTAATTATATCATCTTATAATAATATTATATAAATTAGAGTTATATTTGGATTCATCAAAATATTAATAATAGTTATATTTGAAATATAAAATTATGTTATTTGAGAGATTCTGAATTGTTTTATTCATTCTTCATTAGAATAATTTAATATTATTAATGTATTTTTATCTTAAATATTACATGTCACCTAGACATGAATCAATTATACATCATGAAATATGAATAATATTATATTTTTGTTATAATTTAAACTTCAAATGTTCTCTTTGTAGGAAGAGAGTCTAGATTACCCAAAATGGTGTGTGAATTTGTTCACATGTCATTTCTCAACTTCTTATTAAGTTGAGGAGTAATTACATGTTTGGTACTCCAAGTAAACATTTATTTTTTATTTGAACTTTCAATTACCCTATCTTTATATAAATTTGATTTAAATGTAAGCTTGAAATTAAATATTTTATTTATGGACCACAATAATTTATTTAGTTATCACTATTTTTAAAATGTTAATCCCAAGTATTATTTTTAAACATAACGATTCATGATTATATGTCACACTACCAAGACAATTTATAGAAAACTTAATAAATTTAAAAAATATATAATAAAACAGTAAACCCAATTACTATAATATGAAATAGTTGATTAAAATGGTCATTAATGAAATTATTGTTCCGTATTTAAAAGTCAAGGTTTGTGATTGATTACATATGGCTTATTTTAAGTTATGTTGTGAGGGTTATCTCCACCGTAATTTTATTTTTATTACACTAGAGGGAGTGGTACAATGTTATGGATTTACATTTTAATTGATATTAAATCTACCATGGATTAGTGGCAAGGGAAAACTCTAGCTACCCTCCAACTATTCTTCCCCCTTGGTTCTCCCACCACATCTATGGTGAAAGAGATAGGTCGAAGATCTGACAGTTGATCTGGTCCTAGAATCCCTCTTTGTTATTCCCTTCGGTGAAATTTCTCATTTCAAACCCCTGCAACTCGTCTTCCACTGCTACCATTTTCATTTGGGAGAGCTTGACTCTACACACTCAGTTACCATTAACTCATTTTTACTGTGGGCTTGAAGTATGCCATCGCCATATTTGTTAAGTTTTCCTTATGAGCACAACTCATTTGAGGTGAGGAGACAAATTTCAAGAGTATTTGATTTTGTTTCCTGATATCTTATGGTTATGCTTTCAATCTCAATTACTATTTGTTTTGGTTTGAGGTCGGATGAGAATATGTCTGAGTCACTGAGCAATCCCTCAGAGCCATTGTGGTTTCTTTCTCGGCTCCACCATCATAAAAGTAGCTGGTAAGTCTCCATTTTTACCTACCTGAGGGTTGCTATAGCGGGTGCTTTCTCGGTATTCTATTGAATGGTGCTTCGGTTTGACAGGATAATTGTCATGGTCCTTATTAGACACTGGTGAGAACATCAGTGAGGGTTTTATGAAATAAATTGTGTTTGCCAACATCCATCCTTACTGTCGCTTTACGCTTTACCTGTGTTATATTCGATAATGTTTTTCAGGGTTGCTTTGCGCTTGAATATCTCAAACCGGAATTGGGTGTGTTGCGATGAGTCCTCGAGTTCTAGCTTTGTTTGTCTTTGAAAATCCAGAATGGATAGCCTTAGAGGTGACTACATTGTTATACTGTATTTGGTCTGATATAGAAAATTTTGGAATTTATTTTTCCATCTATAGTGGCTTAGAACTAGTTACTTGGTCAATTATTTTGAAGGGAATGAAAACCCTCTTTGGTTCACAACCAGACGGTAGACTTCATTACAGTCTTGGTATCTACTCATATTTTTGTATATCTATATCCGATCAACTGTATGTATCGTTTTCTTATATGGTTATTCTGTTTTGTATTTGAAAATAAACTTATGGCTTCTAACATTCTTCTCGAGCAATGATATAAATAAAACATTGGGGAGGATTTTGCAGGAAAATTATACAATTATTTGTAAATGTTAATTATGGCTTTTAACACTATTCTCAAGCAATGCTATGAATAGAACATTGGCGATGGTTTTGCATGAAAATTATATAGTTATTTGTAAATGTTCCCCTTCGGCACATTATCAAGTTCTGCTTTCAGTATTTGTATAGTTAATTTGTAGATGTTTCCTCAGGAATTTATCTCGTTCCGCTTTCGCCATAAGGGAAATTATTCTTCCAATTTCTCCGTTTAATCCCTAATTTCTTATATATATATATATATAGATGTAGTCTATGCTGTGATCATTTTGATGGCAATTTAGTTTCCTTTTCCTGCTCTTTTGTATGGATTATAGACTCAGGTAGCCCATTAATCTGTATCTAGGTTTGACAAGCTCCTACTTAATTCTCATGTTCTTGTTAGTTTAAATACAACAAAACTAATACTATTCAATTTACTAACATAGGTCTCTAAATCATACACATTGAAGTGTATTCATGATCTACTATTGAATGTTACTATTGAAAATATACATGATATAAGTATAAATTACACCTAAACAATTCGAACTATATTTAATAGAATCATTACAATCTTTTTAGTTTAGCAGGAATGTTATATGTTCCTGTACATTACTATTCGCAAATACTCATTTCCAGATTCTATAGTTTGAGTCAACAATTCAAGATTGTTCCAAAATGGTACTACCTGTACCATATTTTAATGATTTAACTCAACTGTAGATGCTACTCATAATACTTGCAATATTTCGTTTCCTCCCAACCTTAAGACTTGCCGTCAGGTCCAAGTCTCCCCCCAAGCTTGCTCATAACACCATTGTCTTCTACGAGTCTCTACACTAAGTGTTGTTGCTATCTGATCATCACGAGACTTAGATTTTCACTATTTGACCCTTCCACATGGTTTTTCCTGCCCCCCTTAGGGATTCTCGCAACTACCTTTTCTAACTTCCTTGTTATGAGAAGTTACAAGATCCATTAATATTCAGTTACAAGATCTGTTAATATTCAAGCCCATTCCTTCTTCAATAATTAAAAATATTAATCATGTCAAACAAATAATAATAATAATATCCAGTTTTATTTCTTACTGTCGTAACATAAAATATTTACATTTTTTCTAGGGACATTACATCTCCCCTCCCTGAAATTAAACATTGTCACGATCTTTTCCAGCCACAAACAACCCTGGATATGCTTCTTTCATGAGCTACTCATCCTCCCAAGTGGCCTCATCCAGCCCAAAGTAATGCCATTGCACTATAACCTAGGTGATGGCTTGTTTCTGCAACATTAGTTCTCTCCGATCGAGTATATTAAATGGCTCGACCAAGAATTCTCTTTTTGGATCGACCTGAAACAAACAATAATTAAATTAGTTTTTGTTAATCATAGAAATTAATTGGCCTACCTAAGATACTTTCTTACTGATATGTCTTGCCAACTGACTATATGCTTATGATCATAAACGTATATTTTTAATATCGACACATGGAAGACATTGTGGGCCTAAATATGGCTTGGTAAGGTGAGCTGGTATGCCATTGGCCCTACACTTGCTAAAATTTGAAATGGTCCACAAAACTGGGTGCCATCTTAGCACACCCACTCCATTGTAACATACTCCTTTTAGCTCGTATCCTCACATATACATGGTCCCCTACTTGGTATTCTCTGAAATTCCTCTTCCAATCAGAAAAATTCTTTTTCATATCTCGGGCCGCCTTTAAGTTGGAACATACCTTCTTATCCATTTCTTCCATCTCTTTTAACATCTGAAGTCCCAACATCAAATTGTCCTCTAGCCACCCCCAACTAGATGGTGTGCCGAATTTACGTCCGTACAGTACTTCAAACAGACTCATCTGTAAGGAAGCATGATAGCCATTATTGTAAGGAAATTTGACCAAGTCCGAGTAGTTTTCCCTTTTATATGGTTGTTTCATTACATAGGATCTTAACATCTATTCTACTACCTTATTCATATGTTCTGTTTGTTTGTCTGTCTAAGGATGAGAAGCAGTACTGAAATTTAATTGAGTACCTAACCCTTCAAACAGGGTTCTCCAGAAGGCTGATGTAAAATTTACATCGTGGTTAGAAATTATAGCTTTTGGTAACCTATGGAGCCTAAAAATGTTTTGCATACAAATATTGAAAATTCGTACCACTCTGAAGGTGGACAATATTGATATAAATGGGCTTATTTGTTTAATTTGTCTACCACCACCATGATTGGGACGTTGTTTTTTTTGGATTTGGGTAATCTTGTGATAAAATCCATAGAGATGGTCTCCCACTTCCATTCTAGGATTGGTAGTGGATGTAATAACTCCACAGGGTGTTTATGTTCTATTTTAACATGCTGACATTCCAAGCAATGTGTCAAATGTTCTGCTACATCTTTTTTCATGTCGGGCCAATAGTGCTCCTTTCACAGTGTGGTAATTAGCTTTTGGTACCCTTGGTTTCCTACAAAAGGACTTTCATGAAATTCATCTAAAATCAAACTTTTAATATTATTTTGGTTGGGTACATATAGTCTTTTCTTATAACTCAGCATACCTACGACATCCATCGCATATCCCTGCTGATATTCATGACTAGTTTAATTTTTTACTTGCTATCCTATTTGCTGATATTTCTGATCTTGATCAGCTACTCTTTTAATCAACTTGTTGAAAGTAGTCCGCCCTTCATTGTAAGAAATTTCATAGAGACAATGTACCTTTTGAGTTAAATCATCAGCTACCCAGTTCTCTTTCCTCTTCAGATGTTTAATCTCAAAATCAAATCCACTTAGGAAATCTACACACCAAGCCTGACTAGCATATAAAGTAGGCTAATTGAAGTAACTAGTCAAACTGTGATGGTGAGTCATTAACATAAACTTTTTACCCATCAATTAGTGATGCCACATTTAAGGCATGAACGACGGCTGCCAACTCCAAATTGTAAGCAGAATATTTCTGCTCGTGTTCTTTTAAATTCCTAGACTCGTAGATGATTACATTTCCATCCTACATTAGTACTCACCTACCACTTCCTTGCTTACATCTGTCCACAACACATAGTCCTTACTTGGATCCGTTATTCCTAAAATAGGCATGCTGGTGAGAATATGCTTGAGCTCCTCACAACTTTTTTGACATCCTACAATCCATTTAAAATTTTTTACCTTTTTATGTAGGGAGGTGATAGGATAGGCCACTCTAGAGAATCCTTCCATAAATTGTCGATATTGTCCTACCAATCCCATGAAAGATCTTATATCTGCCATGTACTTTTGCATTGGCCATTCCATGATGGTCATTATCTTCTCGGGATCTACTACGATTCCATCTTTAGTAATAACGTGGCCTAAGCACTAAATCGGTTCCTTAAAAAAATCACACTTGTTGTATTTACCATACAATTGATGTTCCCAGAGAGTTTACAATACTAGTCTGAGGTGTTCCTTTTGTTCCTCAATATTCCAGGAATATATCAATATCCCATCAATAAAAATTAACATAAATTTATCTAAATATTGATAAAATATATTGTTCATTAAACAAATAAAGGTTGTGGGGGTGTTGGTTAATCCAAAGTGTAACACTACAAACTCGTAGTGTGCATAATGAGTCCTAAAGGAAGTCTTAGCTATATCTTCCTCTTTGATTCTGATCTGGTCATATCCAGATAGTAAATCAATCTTTGAAAATATTGTTTCCCCTTATACTTGATCAAATAGTTCATCTATGCAAGGCAATGGATACATGTTTTTGATAGTCAACTTATTCAGTTGACGACATTCCATGCACATATGAAGGGTTCCATGTTTCTTTCTGAGAGGTGACTATTGGTTGTATTTGCAAAGGTCTCAGAATGCCTTGCATCTCCTGTTTAACTCCTTTGTCATTCTTTTAACAGATAGTTTTTGTTTTAAAGTTTACAATGGACCAACGCTTTTCCAACTAGTCCATACGTATCAACATGTCATATGATCCAAGGGGAAGTACATTGAGATCTACCACCAAAGGCTGACCCACTATTTACAAAGGATAGTTATTGACCTTAGCCAACACAAGTCTCTTTGCCCCTCATGCTAGCTTTACTACCCAATGGTTTTTAAACTTACAGTCTCTAATTTACATTTCTCCACTATCTTAGGACTAAAATAACTTAACATAGCTCCAGGATTAATTAAAACAGATACAGTATGATCAAATATTTTACCTTCAAACTCCATAATAGTCGGTTGGTATTTAGCCTAATGATCTTCTGGAGCAGCATTAATTTTTGGGACGCTCTAGGCTATATCACGTACCATAGATGCCTCATGGATCTACGAAATCTATTCAATGCCCTTCTGGTTATCACAATTCTTAATGTAATGTGGCCCTCCGCATCCCCAAAATTGTACTGGAGGTGTTGTCATCGCTTCGTTATCAAATTTTCCTAATTTCCCGTTGGATCTGGATTCATGGGAATGTCTAAATCTGGACTGGTTTCAATGTGGATTTTTGTTGATTTGTCCCTTGGAAAATCCTTTGTTGACAATGCCATGATTTCCCTTATTGCCCACAACAACCTTATTACCCTTTTTTTCAGCCCATATTTTTCCCATAATTTCTCTCTTCTGCTTGCTTTGTTGATAGCATATCCTGGCCTTTCATATAACCTCATCCATCGTTTTTGGGTTGTCAAATTCAATTTGCTCCCTCATAAACAAGGGAACACTACAGAAAAACTGTTGTAAAGGGGTAAAATAGGTAATAAACGCGTCCACTGTTTGTTGTCCAAGCCACAGGTCATGGAATTCTTTTTCCTCCTTGTTGCAGAATCATTCAGTGAAATATCTTTCCTTGAAATACTTTTGGAACTTTTCCCAGGATATACTTTTTCACTTACCCCTTGTACAGCCTTGACCTCCTCCCGCGATAAGGTGGCCTTCCCTTGTAGCTGGAAAATGGCCAAACGATATTTTAAGTTGTGATCATATTCATATAGTTACAAGTATTTATCCATATTAATAAGTGAAGCTTCAGTTGCTTCCTCTAGCTCCCCATCGAAGAGTGGCAGTTTTATTTTCCGGAACTTCCCTTGTAGTTATGTCGTATGCCTTTTTGGTATTGGGTGCTTAAAGGAATTATCTGACTTCTCCTCTTGGTTTTCTTCACCTCCTTTCATTTCCACAAGTTCCATGCGATAGTCTTATTCTCTTGGCATACGTCCCTTCTTGGGGTTGGGAATCGGCTAGCACTGATTTTTCTTATCCGGTAGGATATTCATAATTTTTTTCCTATTCCAACATTAATATTGCATTGTCTACTCGTAGTCAGGCCATATTGTCCTTAAACTCTTGGACCATTTCCAATATCGTAAGATTGGTGTTGCGAGGTTCTTCTCCTAACTACACCCATACTTCAGGATTTCTTTCAGGAAATGTTGTAGGTCTTGGGCATGCCACGTTTCTATGTAGAACACTCTCTGTTCTTCTCATTTTTCATTGTTATTATGTTTTTGAACTTGAGCCTATACCAATTAGTAAGTTAACAAAAATTTAATTGTACTTACTATTTTAATGTCAAAGGCCATAGTTTGGTACCCTTGGCTGTGGTACCACTTGCCACACTACCAAAACAGTTTATAGAAAAATTAATAAATTTTAAAAGTATATAATAAAATGGTAAACCCAATTACTGTAATATGAAATAGTTGACTAAAATGGTCATTAATGAAATTGTGTTTCCGTATTTAAAAGTCAAAGGTTGTGCATGATTACATATGGCTTATTCTAAGTTATGCTGTCGGGGTTATCTCCACCGTACTTTGATTTTTATTACACTAGAGAAAGTTGTACAATGTTATGGAATTACATTTTAATTGATATTAAATCTACCATGTATACATGGCAAGAGCAGACTCTGGCTACCCTCTAGCTATTCTAACCCCTCGTTTCTCCCACCACATCTATGGTGAAAGAGCTAGGTCTCAGATCTGATGATTGATCTGTTCCTGGAATACCTCTTTGTTATTTCCTTTGGTGAAGTGTCTCATTTCGAACCCCTTCTTATGATGTTACCATTTTCGTTTGAGAGAGCTCGAGTCTGCACATTGGGCTACCATTAACTCATTTTTACCATCAGCTTGAAGTATGCCATGGGCGTGTTTGTTTGGTTTTCCTTGCGAGCGCAACAGATTCTAGGTGAGGAGACAAATTTTGGTACTGTTTGATTTTGTTCCTTGATATCTTGTGGTTATTCTTTCAATCTCAGTTTCTATCTATTTTGGTTTCAGGTTAGCCGAGAATATGTCCGAGTCAGTGAGCAATCCCTCAAAGGCATTGTTGTTTTTTTCTTGGCTCCACCATTGTAAATTTAACTCCTAAGTCTCCATTTTTACCTACCTGAGGGTTGCTATAGTGGATGTTTTCTCTCTAGTCTATTGAACGGTGCTTTTATTTTACAGGATAATTGTCATGGTCCCTATTAGACACTAGTTAGAACATTGGTGAGGGTTTTATGCAAGTGATTGTGTTTTCCAACAATCACACTTACTGCCCCTTTACTTCATTTGATTTACCTGTGTTAGATTCTACAATGTTTTTTAGGGTTGCTCCGCGCTTGAATATCTTAGACTGGATCTGGGTGTGTTACGATGACTCTTCAAGTTGTAGCTTTTCTTATATTTGAAAATATGGAACAACGAGCCTTAGAGGCGACTACCCTATTATACTGTATTTGGTCAGATACAGAAAGTTCTGGAATTTACTTTTTCGTCTATAGTGGCTTAGAACTAATTACTTGGTCAATTATTTTGAAGGGAATGAAAACCTTCTTTGGTTCAAAACTAGACTGTAGATGTCATTACAGTCTCGGTATCTAATCATCATTTTGTATATCTATATTCGATTAACTATATGTACCGTTCTCTTATATGATTATTTTGTTTTGTATTTGATAGTAAACTTATGGCTTTTAACACTATTCTTGAGAAATGCTATGAATAGAGCAATTTTTCCATCTATAGTGGCTTAGAACTAGTTACTTGGTCAATTATTTTGAAGGCAATGAAAACCGTCTTTGCTTCACAACCAGACTGTAGACTTCATTACACTCTTGGTATCTACTCATACTTTTGTATATCTATATCTGATCAACGATATGTATCGTTGTCTTATATGGCTATTCTATTTTGCATTTGACAATAAACATATGGCTTTTAACATTGTTCTCTAGCAATGCTATAAATAGAACATTGGTGAGGCTTTTGCGTGAAAATTATACAGTTATTTGTAAATGTTCATTATGGCTTTTAACACTATTCTAGAGCAATGCTATGAATAGAACATTGGCGAGGGTTTTGCATGAAAATTATATAGTTATTTGTAAATATTCCCCTTCATCATATTATCAAGTTCTGCTTTTGGTATTTGTACAGTTAATTTGTAGACGTTTCCTCTGGAATTTATCTGGTTTCGCTTTTGCCGTAAGGGAAATTATTCTTCCAATTTCTCCGTTTTATCCCTAATTTCTTATATATATATATATATTTAGTCTATGCTGTGATAATTTTGATGGCAATTTAGTTTCCTTTTCCTGCTCTTTTGTATGGATTATAGACTCAGCTAACCCATTCATCTGTATCTAGGTTTGACAAGCTCCTACTTAATTCTCATGTTCTTGTTGGTTTAAATACAACTGAACTGATACTATTCAATTTACTAACATAGGTCTCTAAATCATACACATTGAAGTGTATTTATGATCTACTATTGAATGTTACTATTGAAAATATACATGATATAACTATAAATTAGACCTAAAGAATTCGAACTATATTTAATAGAATCATTACAATCTTTTTAGTTTAGCAGGAATGCTATATGTCTTGTACATTACTATTCGCAAATACTCATTTCCAGATTCTATAGTTTGAGTCAACAATTTAAGATTGTTCTAAAATGGTACTACGGGTACCATATTTTAATGATTTAACTCAACTATAGTTGCTACTCATAATACTTGTAGTATTTCGTTTCCTTCCAACCTTAAGACTTTCCGTCAGGTCCAAGTCTCCTCCCAAGCTTGCTCATAACACCATTGTCTTCTACGAGTCTCTGCACTAAGTGTTGCTGCTATCTGATCATCACAAGACTTATATTTTCACTGTCTCACCCTTCCACATTATTTTTCCTACCTCCCTTAGGGATTCTGGCGACTGCCTTTTCTAACATCCTTGTTATGAGAAGTTACAAGATCCGTTAATATTCAGTTACAAGATCTCTTAATATTCAAACCAATTCCTTCTTCAATAATTAAAAATATTAATCACCTCAAACAAATAATAATAATAATATCCAATATTATTTCTTACTATCGTAACATAAAATATTTACATTTTTTCTAGGGAAATTACATCTCCCATCCCTGAAATTAAACATTGTCACGATGTTTTCGGACCACAAACAACCCTAGATATGCTTATTTCATGAGCTTTTCATCCTCCCAGGTGGCCTCATCTGGCCCAAAGTGTTTCCATTGCACTATAACCTAGCTGATGGCTTGTTTCTGCAACATTACTTCTCTCTGGTCGAGTATATTCAATGGCTTGACCAAGAATTCTCCTTCTAGATCGACCTGAAACAAAAGAAAATTAAATTAGTTTTTCTTAATCATAGAAATTAATTGGCCTACCTAAGATACTTTCTTACCTATATGTCTTGCCAACTGACTATCTTCTTAGGATCATAAATGTATCTTTTTAATATCGACACATGGAAGACATTGTGGACTTGAATATGGCTTGGTAAGGTGAGCTAGTATGCCACTGGCCCTACCCTTGCTAAAATTTGAAATGGTCCACAAAACTGGGGTGCCAGCTTAGCACACCCGCTCCATTGTATAATACGCCTTTTAGCTCGTATCCTCACATATACATGGTCCCCTACTTGGTATTCTCTTAAATTCCTCTTCCAATTGGAAAAATTCTTTTGCATATCTTGGGCTGCGTCTAAGTTGGAACATACCTTCTTATGCATTTCTTCCATCTCTTTTAACATCTCAAGTCCCAACATCAACTTGTCCTCTGCCCCCCCAACTAGATGGTGTGCGGAATTTACGTCTGTACAACACGTCAAATAGGCTCATCTGTAAGGAAGCATGATAGCCATTATTGTAAGGAAATTTGACTAGGTCCAAGTAGTTTTCCCATTTAGATGGTTGTTGCATTACATAGGATATTAACATCTCTTCTACTACCTGATTCACCTGTTCTGTTTGTTTGTCTGTCTAAGGATGATAAGCGGTACTGAAATTTAATTAAGTACCTAACCCTTCAAATAGGGTTCTCCAGAAGGCTGATGTAAAATTTACATCGTGGTTAGAAATTATAGCTTTTGGTAACCCATGGAGCCTAAAAATGTTTTGCATAAAAATATTGACAATTTGTACCATTCTGAAGGTGGACAATACTGGTATAAATGGGTTGATTTGTTTAATTTTTCTACCACCACCATGATTGGGTCGTTGTTTATTTTGGATTTAGGTAATATTGTGATAAAATCCATAGAGATGGTCTCCCACTTCCATTCTAGGATTGGTAGTGGATGTAATAACTCCACAAGGTGTTGATATTCTATTTTAACTTGCTGACATTCCAAGAAATGTGTCAAATATTCTGCTACATCTTTTTTCATGTTGGGCCAATAGTGCTCCTTTCAGAGTGTGGTAATTAGCTTTTGGTACCCTTGGTGTCCTGCAGAAGGACATTCATGAAATTCATCTAAAATTAAACTTTTAATATTATTTTGGTTGGGTACATATAGTCTTTTCTTATAACTCAGCATACCTACGACATCCATCGCATATCCCTGCTGATATTCATGACTAGTTGACTTTTTAACTTGCTATCCTATTTGATGATATTTCTGATCTTGATCAACTACTCTTTTAATCAACTTGTTGAAAGTAGTCCGCCCTTCATTGTAAGAAATTTCATAGAGACAATGTACCTTTTCAGTTAAAGCATCAGCTACCCAGTTCTCTTTCCTCTTCAGATGTTTAATCTCAAAATCAAATCCACCTAGGAAATCTACACACCAAGTCTGCCTAGCATATAACGTAGGCTAATTGAAGTAACTAGTCAAACTGTGATGGTCCGTCATTAACATAAACTTTTTACCCATCAAGTAGTGATGCCACATTTTCAAGGCATGAATGACTGCTGCCAACTCCAAATTGCAAGAAGAATATTTCTGCTCGTGTTCTTTTAAATTCGTAGACTCATAGATGATTACCTTTCCATCCTACATTAGTACTCCACCTACCACTTCCTTTCTTACATCTGTGCACACCACATAGTCCTTACCTGGATCCGCTATGCTTAAAATAGGCACGGTGGTGGGCAGATGCTTGAGCTCCTCAAAACGTTTTTGACATCCTACAATCCATTTAAAAGTTTTTCCCTTTTTATGTAGGGAGGTGATAGGATAGGCCACTCTAGAGAATCCTTCCATAAATTGTCGATATTGTCCTACCAATCCCATGAAAGATCTTATATCTGCCATGTCCTTTGGCATTGGCCATTCCATTATGGTCCTTATCTTCTCGGGATCTACTATGATTCCATCTTTAGTAATAACGTGGCCTAGGTACTAAATCTGTTCCTTAAAAAAATTGCACTTGTATTTAGCATACAATTGTTGTTCCGAGAGAGTTTACAATACTAGTGTGAGGTGTTCCTTGTGTTCCTCAATATTCCAAGAATATATCAATATCCCATCAATAAAAATTAACATAAATTTATCTAAATACTGATAAAATATATTGTTCATTAAACAAATAAAGGTTGTCGGGACGTTGGTTAATCCAAAGGGTACCACTAGAAACTCGTAGTGTGCATAATGAATCCTAAAGGAAGTCTTAGCTATATCTTCCTCTTTGATTCTGATCTGGTCATATCCGGATAGTAAATCAATCTTCGCAAATATTGTTTCCCCTTTTACTTGATCAAATAGTTCATCTATGCAAGGCAATGGATACATTTTTTTGATAGTCAAATTATTCAGTTGATGACAGTCCATGCACGTATGAAGGGTTCCATCCTTCTTTTTGAGAGGTGATTATTGGTTGTATTTGCAAAGGTCACAGAATGCCTTGCATCTCCTGTTTAACTCCTTTATCATTCTTTTAACAGATATTTTTTGTTTTACAATTTACAATGGACCAACACCTTTCCAAGCAGTCCATACCTATCAACACGTCATATGATCCAAGGGTTTTTAAACGTACAATCTCTAATTTACATTGTTCCACTATCTTAGGACTAACATAACTTAACATAGCTCCAGGATCAATTAAAATAGATACAGTATGATCAAATCTTTTACCTTCAAACTCCACAATAGTCGGCTGGTATTAAGCCTAATGATCTTCTGGAGCAGCATTAATTCTTGGGACGCTCCAGGCTACATCACCTACCGTAGATTCTTCATGGATCTGCCAAAATCTATTCAATTACCTTCTAGTTAGGACAATCCTTAACCTAATGTGGCCCTCCACATCCCCAACATTGTACTGGAGGTGTTGTCATCGCTTCGTTATCAACTTTTCCTAATTTCCCACTGGATCTGGGTTCATGGGAATGTTTAAATCTGGACTGGTTTCAATGTGGATTTTTGTTGATTTGTCCCTTGGAAAATCCTTTGTTGACACTGCCATGATTTCCCTTATTGCCCACAACAACCTTATTACCCTTTTTGTCAGACCATATTTTTCCCATAATTTCTCTCTTCTGCTTGCTTTATTGATAGCATATCATGGCCTTTCATATAACCTCATCCATCGTTTTTGGGTTGTCAAATTCAATTTGCTCCCTCAGAAACAAGGGAAAACTACTGAAAAACTATTGTAAAGGGGTAAAATAGGTAATAAACTCGTCCGTTGTTTTTTGTCCAAGCCACAGGTCATGGAATTATTTTTCCTTCTTGTTGCAGAATCATTCAGTTAACTATCTTTCATTGAAATACTTCTGGAACTTTTCCGAGGATATACTTTGTTCACTTACCCCTCGTACAGTCTTGACCTCCTCTCACGATAAGGTGGTCTTCCCTTGTAGCTGGAAAATAGCCAAACAAGATTTTAAGTTTTGATCATATTCATATAGTTAGAAGTATTTATCCATATTAATAAGCAAAGCTTCAGCTTCTTCCTATAGCTCACCATCAAAGAGTGGCAGTTTTATTTTTCGGAACTCCCCTTATAGTTATGTCCACTGCCTTTTTGGTGTTGGGTTCTTAAAGGCATTATCTCACTTCTCCTCTTGATTTTCTTCACCTCCTTTCATTTCCTCAAGTTCCATGTGATAGTCTTGTTCTCCCGACATACGTCCCTACTTGGGGTTGGGAATCGGCTAGCGCTGATTTTGCTTATCTGATAGGATATTCATAATTTTTCTCCTATTCCAACATTAATATTGCATTCTCTGCTCGTAGTTAGGCCATATTGTCCTTTAACTCTTGGACGATTTCCAATATCGTAATATTGGTGTTGCGAGGTTCTTCTCCTAACTACACCCATACTTCAGGATTTCTTTAGGGAAATGTTGTAGGTCTTGGGCATGCCACATTTCTATGTAGAACACTGTCCATTCTTCTCATTTTCCACTGTTATTATGTTTTTGAAATTGAGCCTATACCAATTAGTAAGTTAACACAAATTTAATTGTTTTAATGTCAAAGGCCACAGTTTGGTACCCTTGGCTGTGGTACCACTTGCCACACTACCAAAAGAGTTTGTAGAAAAATTAATAAATTTTAAAAGTATATAATAAAATGGTAAACCCAATTACTATAATATGAAATAGTTGACTAAAATGGTCATTAATGAAATTGTGGTACCGTATTTAAAATTCAAAGTTTGTGCATGATTACATATGGATTATTCTAAGTTATGCTGTCACGGTTATCTCCACCGTACTTTGATTTTTATTACACTAGAGAAAGTGTTACAATGTTATGGAATTACATTTTAATTTATATTAAATCTACCATGTATTCATGGCAAGAGCAGACTCTCGCTACTCTCTAGCTATTCTGACCCCTCGTTTCTCCTACCACATCTATGGTGAAATAGCTAGGTCTGAGATTTGACAATTGATCTGTTCATGGAATCCCTCTTTGTTATTTCCTTTGGTGAAGTGTCTCATTTTGAACCCCCACAACTCATCCTCTACTATTGTCATTTTCGTTTGGGAGAGCTCGAGTCTGCACACTCAGTTACGATTAACTCATTTTTACCATCGACTTGAAGTATTCCATGGCCGTGTTTGTTTGGTTTTCCTTGCGAGTGCAACAGATTCTAGGTGAGGAGACAAATTTTAGGACTTTGATTTTATTCCTTGATATCTTATGGTTATGATTTCAATCTCACTTCCTATCTATTTTGGTTTCAGGTTAGTCAAGAATATGTCCGAGTCAGTGCGCAATCCCTCAGAGGCATTGTGGTTTTTTTCTTGGCTCCAGCATCATAAAATTAAGTTGTAAGTCTCCATTTTTACCTACCTCAGGGTTGCTATAGTGAATGTTTTCTCGCTAGTCTATTGAACGGTGCTTTGATTTTACAGGATAATTGTTATGGTCCCTATTAGACACTAGTTAGAACATTGGTGACAGTTTTATGCAAGTGATTGCATTTGCCAACAAGCACACTTACTTCCCCTTTACCTCGTTTGATTTACCTGTGTTATATTCTACAATGTTTTTTAGGGTTGCTCCGCGCTTGAATATCTTAGACTGGATCTGGGTGTGTTGCGATGAATCTTCAAGTTGTAGCTTTTCTTATCTTTGAAAATATGGAACAACGAGCCTTAGAGGTGACTACCCTATTACACTGTATTTGGTCAGATATAGGAAGTTCTGGAATTTACTTTTTCGTCTATAGTGGCTTAGAACTACTTACTTGGTCAAATATTTTGAAGGGAATGAAAACCTTCTTTGGTTCAAAAATAGACTGTAGATGTCATTACAGTCTCAATATCTAGTCATCTTTTTGTATATCTATATTCGATTAACTCTGTGTACCGGTGTCTGATATGCTTATTTTGTTTTGTATTTGATAGTAAACTTATGGCTTTTAACACTATTCTTGAGCAATGCTATGAATAGAACATTGGTGATTGTTTTGTGTGAAAATTATACAGTTATTTGTAAATGTCCCTTATGGATTTTAACACTATGCGCGAGCAATGCTATGAATAGAACATTGGAAATGGTTTTGCATTAAAATTATACAGTTATTTGTAAATGTTCCCCCTCGGAATATTATCAAGTTCTACTTTCAGTATTTGCACAACTAATTTGTAAATGTTTCCTCAGGAATTTATCTCGTTCCTCTTTTGTTGTAAGGGAAGTTATTCTTCCAATTTCTCCATTTAATCCCTAATTTATTATATATAATATATATATATGTTGCTGATGTGGAATGCTTCTATGTTATGTTTCAATTGATTCCAATTCCTTAAGGTCACATAGGAGGTTGAATCCAACAATAGTAGCCTCTCGCTGAATCTTTACCCTGGTTGGCGAGTTACTTGAGTATATGTAGGAGGAGGGTTTTATGGTAATTTAAAAATATGGATTTTAATTTCCAACACAAAAACACTATTCTTGCTTTTGCTATCGATCCTAGAAGGGGGATAATACACAAAATAAAATATTTGAAAGCAATTAACGAGTGCTTCTTGTGAGAATAAGGAAAAATCAAAATACATGTATTGGATATCCTTTATGCGTGGAATCTTGTATATGTAAATTAACATTCGCAGAGAGGAAAGACATGTGGACTGTAGTTTTATAAGACATGATGACACATAAGAAAATTGAGTAAGTATAACACACGAGTAACAATAAATGAAACTAAATTTGATTAAGAGTAGGGTGTTAATTTGTGAAACTACAATAAAATTTCACCTTGGATAGCTCAAATGAACAAGATAATTATTTTATTAGATTCCCCTTTTCGAAAGGACCAAAATTGACCTAGAGACCACCCAATTTGTTTAAGCGGAAGTTGAGTTATGAATTATTTTATTCATACATGTATTATGGAATAGGTGGGCCCTAACGACATGATTAACTACTTGGTTCATTCTTAAGCCCAAGTGACCCCTCAGGAAATCATATAAATAGAAGAGACCGCAATATTATTTGGACACATATTCTTTTCTATTTTGTCTTGGTTCACATAGGTTCGATGGAAGGAATTCGCTCAAGGGTCTGAAATCATAGGAGAAAGGTTCGCTATGGGTTAGGGTCTTTTGGATCTTGGTTGCCGCCATAGAACAAGGAATTATGGTCCTTGGTCACTAGCATACAAGCCTATGACAGTGACTATAGAGCCTTAGACACTCGTACAAATGCTTATGGGAGTGGCTCTGGGTTCAGAGGCAGATCAGAAGGTTTCGGTCCTCGGTTTCTCACACCAGTTAGCCCTGGGAGCAACCTTATCATATCAGTCTCTCGCAAAAATCAACAATGGTGAAACTTTAGTTTATTGGTCACTCACACAGCTTGACTAGGGAGCGACTTGGGGTCTTTTCAATTCAGTGCCAGATTTCCACGGATAGAGACCTCCTAAGCGTGACTCTGCAGTTAGAGTTGCTTGCATACTCTATTCATGAGGTGACCCACAAATTTGAGTCACTCACAAATAGTGTTCATGAGGCCGACCTAGTTCAGATCTAGGGTTTTGACATTTTAGCTTCAACTGGATTTAGTGATGAAGGAAATCTGGCTTTTCACTCTACTGTTATGATTTGTTAGTTTCTAATGCAAACATATGTATTAGGCTCATTGACAGTTACAACAATACTCAGCAGTGTTTTGCATTGTGAAAACATGATGGAATAGACATTATTTTGTGAAATAAAATTACAACCATCAATATGAGGGTTATTATTCCTATCATGATTAAATATGTTTTATGGATATCATTAATGTTTGATTGCATAGATAAAGTTATGGGTGATTGTACTGTCTTTTACTGCATCATTTGATGACGATCTAAGAAGAAGAACATTTGCAAGCATTTTCCCCATAGTGAGTTTTGCCTATGTCTCATAAAAATCTCGGTGTCTCTATGTCTGTGCATGATTTATTCTACTGTCCCTTTTATATCACATTGCATTGCTGATAACGATGATGTTGTTTCTTCCCATGTAATCGCATATGTTGAAGTATAATGGCATAGATTTGAATAATTTAAAGATGAAATGGGGTGAACTTAATGTATTAATGATGAAATGAAACTATCATAGAAAATAACATTGTATTAATGATGAAATGCAACTATCATAGGAAATAACAATGTATTAATGATGAAATGCAACTATCATAGCAAATGATTATGTTTAGTTATTGTACTTCCTATTTGAGTACATGGATGTTTGTAATGTCCTTGATGAGATGTGAATAGTACAACCTTCTCGAGGATCAATTTGAGATGCAGATATGGAAATAGATGAAGAGGTACATGATGAAAAGGTGACAAAGTACGTTAAGTGGCCTATGTCGAAAGAGTTGGTGCTCAAGTGTTTGAATACCTCAAGGTATGCATGGTATGTTTTGTTTCTGCTATTCTCTCGGTAAGCCTTAAGGTATGATGACACTGCCTCTTCCTTTAATAGTCATACATGCATATGAAATTGACTTGGATCTATGTTTTCTATGATGAAAATATGCACCTAGAGTTGAACATTTTGACCTTCTTGAATTCTATGAGGCTATCTAATGTTACACTTCATGTTTGGTTAACATTTATGATCTATCTATTGGATATCTTGATCCTTTAAATAAGGCTAGCACCTTGGCTCTAGAAAATGATACTCTTGATACATTTCATGACAGATTTAACATAGAAGGATAGTTCATTGACTTATAGGAATACATGAGTCTATTGATAATGCTTGTGACAAGCATGATGAAAGCGTATGGAAAGAGTGTTTGACACTCTTGTTGTTTTGATAAAGATTTATTAAATGACCTAATCTAATCTCATTGGTCACTAAGTGCATATGAGAGGTATAAGTGTAAGATTAATATTCCATATCTCTTACAACCTATGGTCTTGTCTTGATGGCGTATGGTGAAACTAGATGTAGTAACTTGACACAGTGACTTGATAGAAAGTTCTATTGTGTTCATAATCCTTGACATCTATCTACTCCTTTGAGTCTAAGCCTTTGATGAGAGGTTGATGTCATGATGTTGATAGACATATATTTGTGATCTAATAGACTTGATGTTGCATGACTCTAGTAGAGACATGTTACTTACATGAATGAGGATGAATGATGCAGATCCTGAGTTACAGGGATAATCACTCCTTAATATTCTTAGCCTTATTACTATTTTTCTGAAGTATGATTTATGTACATCTAACAATATCAATCTGCAGCAGAGTCTTAGATCTGAAGCCCACATAGAAATTAGGCTTTTTTCTTCATTCGCAGTCACATATCTACGAGATCTTGTCCCTTGTCACACTCATGCTAAGGCCTAGAGGTTTGACTATTGTTGACGATCCACTTAAGCATTATGAGGATGTTTGAACTCTTAATTATGATTTCCCTATCATATTCTTCCATTTTCCACATCAGCTACATACATACATACAGATATATAT
>APFE030374465.1:0-24366 GCA_000404065.3 Pinus taeda
TTGTTCTCACGTGATTTAGCCAAGGAAAGACATGGCTGCCTTGGAATTATCACAGGTTCTTTTGTAGGTATTGAGCAGCGGAGGCAGGCAAGCAGCGAAGAGATTTGAGCCAGTGATTGATTCAGATCTGAGCTGTATTGTGTGTAACAGGTGGAGCTGGTACTGGATTGCTTGTGATAAGCATTGTACTTTGTAATGTTACATGACTCAATCATTAAAATACAGATAGTTGGGGTTTTTAGCGAGATGCTTTCCCCGGGATACATACTGTGTTAATGTGTGAATGCTCTTGATGTTTTATTGTTATTGATGCTGCTATATTGATGATCAACGTAGAGGAGCTTACGTATTGTGTATGTTTTCCGCAATAGTACATGATCAGGATAATCTCTGTTGAATATGTGTTTAATTATTCAAAATTTCTACAAACTGTGTCGTTGATTTGGAAATATTTGTCAGCCAGTGGGAGATGATTAACATCTAGGTGAGGGGTTTGCTGGTGTTTCTCATTTAGAATGCTTTGGGAAGCCATAATTTTGTTTATTCTATTGAATTATTGTTTATCTGGCTTAAGGAGTAAGCTCAGGACTTCTGGAACAGTGGGAAAGGTGAATATAGTTTGCAGAAAATGGTTTCTTCAGATGCACAGTGGGTTTCTTCAGTTTGGCAAGGTTTTTTAATTAATTAAATTAACTAACCCTTTATAAAAAGTGTGCAAAGCTTAAATAGAGTGCCGTTCTAGTTCTTTCAAGAATACCTGGAAAAACGAAGATTTGGTGTGTAGATAGGGTTTTTTGGTAGCAGCGGAGGTTTTTGAGGCTTCAATTGTCTGTGTGCTACTTCAATTTGGAGTCTGCAGGGTCTTCAAGTTGTAAATGGGTTAAAAAAAATGGTTGAGTAGAGCTTTAGGGTTTCAAAATTGGTTGATAGAGGTTGTTTGCAACAAAATAACAGCGAAAAGGGTGAAAAGGGAAGCTTTTTGGCTTTTAACCGACAGTGGTTAAGTTTTGGGCACGTGATTAATGAATGAACAGTAAGTGGTTTCCTTTTACGTGGGGAGGCGGTTTTATGGCATATCGCACCGCTTTTGGGTGGAGGGCAATATTTTTTGAGAGCATGCGATATAACTTGGGGTTTCCATATAGTAAAAGAACGTTCATGCAAAACTGTGAATCTCGCGTTCTTTTGAGATTTTAACTGGCAGACAATGGGAGCACGCAATATCAGTATGGGTTGTCGGATCTGGGAGTGGTTGATAGGAGGGATATCATGCGACGAAGTTGGAAGGGCTGAGTCGGGATGTGGTTGGTGGGGCCCGGGGATAAATAATGCGGCAGGTTAAATATATTCAAAGGTTTAGTGAGGGTCAGGGAATTATAACGTGGGGGGTTAAATACATAAAGTGAGACTATAGGTTTAGGAAAAAATTTAGGATAAGGGGGTTTAGTGGGTTTTTAAGGAAAAAAGGGAAATTAATAAGGGGAAAATGATTTTTAAAGGGTAATGTCTAGGGAAAGGTGTGCAACAAATGGAGAAAGGCTAAAATCAAAGGAAAGGGTTACTACAAGGGGAAATGAAGAGGGAAGGGTCAAAATAAAGGGAAAGGGTTTTTACAATGGAAATGTGTTAGAATAAGAGGAAATGAAAGGGAAGGGTCCTTTGGAATCAAGAAGTGGAAATTAGTGAATGAAAAGTAATGAAGGGGTAATGGAGGGAAATTTAAATATGTAAGGGGTTTAGTAAAATGATAGGATATTAGTGAATGAGCTTCAGTATTTTGGCCTAAAATCATATAGAACTTTTTAGGGTAAACACCCAAAGTACTACACAACTTTTGTGAATGTCCCCTTTCCTTTGATAGTTCCTCCGACACATGAAACATATGATTTAAGCATGATGAAGGTGCATTTGAGTTAGCAACCTTGTGCATTCCAAAACCTCTTCTACCTACCCTTTATTTAACCTAACATTTTATCTTCAGTTATTGGGTGCATTTGAGTTTGCTGACCCTTTATTTTTTTTTCTTTGATAAGAAAACTATCTAATTCTAACCTTATAAGTTCCTATGGCTCAAATTAAACTGATGAGCTCATTTTTTTTCTCTACCTAGCTATTGATCTACCAAGATTAAATAGTTTTGCTAGATCTTCATTCTCTATCTATCAACATGAAATTTAAAGCATGAATGAATCAATATTAAACTATTTGACCACCATGGATTGTGGCATTTTGACAAGCTTCACACAACCTTATTATGCAAGGCAAAGAAAAAAGTAGTGGCATTTGAATTTGCATCACTTTCAGAATCTATTTTTTATCTCTTTTTAGTGGGGTTCATATTTTATTTTCTTTTTTTGGTCCTTTTCTTTTAGTCCTTTGATTTTTCTTTTAGGACTTACCCTCTTTACATTTTTTTTTTTTAATATGGGAAAACATTTTGCAAAAAGAAAAAGTATGTATAATATTACAAGACTGATCATTGCCAATTCAAAATTATGAATCATATTATTATAGGACCCTAACAGTGGCTCCACATGGGGATGACATTTCCTGGTGAAATGTCAAGAACTTAAGATCAGTAGCCTTTTGAAACTTTGATTATGATTGCCTTGTAACTGCTTCTCTGTGATCTGCTTTATTCATACATATGATGGTACACCTTTCAAAGCTTACGGCCTTCTCTTCGGGCTTCAACTTCAAAAGATAATCATCCAATCCAATCTAAACTTTACAATTTTATGTACAATGAGCAAAGTAAACAACTGAACTAATGTTAATCTGGGTACAAGTAATGCTTCAGCATTCTACCATTGATTGGTCCACCTGGTAGATCTATTCCATCTAATTGCTTCAAGAAAAATGCATTGTTACCTTCGTAACCATAAATGATGTAAAGGCCTTGTCATAAGAAATTAAATTTCCCATGTTTACCCTTTTCTTCTCTTCTGAAATCCCATTTAAGTACTTTGTCACCTATGTAAAAATCATCAGCTTTGGTTTTCTTGTCAAAAATCTTTTTGATTTTATCTTGGATCACTTGGGATTTGACATAGACTTCTTCCCTGGATTGTTGCAAATGTATTGTCTGATTTATCCTCCTTTGGATATCATTTGATTCTACCTATAGTTCTTGAATCATTTTCATCACTCGTACTCCTAAAGAGGATGGAAAAACAACATCCATTCCATATACTAATTGATAAGGAGATGTACTAATTGACTTTTTGGTAGCAAGTCTGTCTGCCCATAAGGAATTAACCAACCTTTTGTTTGAGGTCTTCTTATTGTCTTCTAACAATTTCTTGATGATATTAACAAGGCTTTTGTTTGAGGATTCTGCAAGTCCATTACCTTGAGGGTAATATGCAATAGAATGGCCAAGCGTAATGTGATATGTGTTACAAAAGTCTACCATTTTCTTGGATTTGAAATTAGCTGCATTATCAATAATGAGCTTTTGTGGGCATCCAAATCTTGAAAGGATATTATTTTCAAGGAATGAGATGATGATAGAATTTGTAGCTTTTCTAGAAGGGATGGCTTCTATCCATTTAGTGAAGTAATCAATGACTGTTAAAATCCATTTATGTTGGGCTGAGGAGGATGGGTGAATTTCACCAATGAAGTCAAGACCCCACTACTGAAATGGGATTTCTGTGGAGATGGGTTTGAGGGGTAAAGGTAATAGATTTTTCTTGCCTTCAAAGATTTTTCATTTGTGATAGGAGGTCACATGTTTCTTGACATCTGCAAAAAGGGTGGGCCAGTAAAAACATGCCCTTAAAATCTTATCAACAGTTGTTTTCCAGTATAGGTGTCCTCCACAATCTCTTGCATGAAATTCTTGCATAATTTTGTCAGCTTCATCTTTTCATAAACAATTCAACAAAATGCCACCATTATCTTTCCAAAATAAAGAATTGTCTATGATACAATATTTCATTGATTTCATTTTCAAGAATCTACCTTTAGTTCTAGATAAACCAGGAGGAGCTTGTAAATTTAGTAAAACAAATATGATATCTATATACCAAGGTGAATCTAAAGAAGCTTCACTGACCTGTGGAGTTGCCATCTCTTCCTGATCATCTAGAGCACCAATGAAATTTATATCTAAGGCCTAACAATTCGATTCAACCATGATTTTAGCTAAACCTTGGCCTTTCATTAGTTTTGTGGGCTTTATTTCAATATCATATTCCAAAATAGTGGCAATCCATTTGCCTCTCTTTCCCTCAAGCCCATTCTGTGTTAGAATGTCCTTTACTACTGAATTTGGAACATATGCAATAATGTGTGAGTATAAAATGTACGCTCTGAAATTTTTAGTAGCCTTCACTAAAGCAAGTGCTTGTTTTTCCATTATATTAAACTTCTGTGTAGCATCTCTTAAAGATTGTTGAAAAATGAAATAGGCTGCTCATAACTTTGATCATTCTTTTGCAACAAGACTATTGCAATAGTGTGTCCTGAAGCAAAAGAAAAAATTATAAAATCTTTTATGAAATCATGACTTATGAGGACATGTGTTTTAGTAAGGGATTCTTTGATTGCCTCAAAAGACTGCTTAGCCTCTACTATCCACTTAAGTGTTGGATCTGTCTTTAACATGTTATTTAATTCTCTTCTTAGTTTTGCTAGGTTAGAAATGAATATTCTAAGAAAAATTATTTTACCTAAGAATGATTGCAATTCTTTATTGTTTCTAGGGTGAGTGATGTTTAGGATTTCCTCTATTCTAGTTGGATCAATTCTAACGCCCTCTTTTGAAATTATGTGTCCCAAGAGTTTACCTTCTTCTAGCCCAATGGGTGTGTTTCTAGGATTCAAGAAAATGCCAAATTTTCTACATTTAATAAAAATGCTTCTCAAATGATCTAGATGTTCATTATATAATTTGGAAAACACTATGATACCATCTTGGTAAACAACTAAAAAGTCATGGATTTCTTTTGCAAAAGATATGTTCATTCCTCTTTGGAATGTTGTTCCAGCATTCATCAATCCAAAAGGCATTTTCAAATACATGAAATTACCCTAGGGAGTGGTGAATGTAGTCTTTGCTTGATCCTCTAGCTGAACTAAGATTTGGTTGTATCCAGAGAATCCATCAGGTAATTAAATTATGGATGACCCTACTACCCTCTGGAGAACATGGTGCATTTTAGGGAGGGGATAGTTATCCTTCAGTGATACTTTGTTCCAGTTTCTGAAATCAACACAAAGTTTGATTTCTCTTGTTTTCTTTCTAGTAGTGACTAAATTAGAGACCCAATCTTAATATCTAATAGGTGCTATGATTTGTGCTTCATACATCCTTTTTACTTATTTTTTAATTAATGGCATAAGAACTGGATTAATTCTCCTAAGATTTTGTTTGAAGGGTTTCTGATCTTGTTTGATGGGTATTTTATGTTGAATAATGTTGGTGTCATAAGACTTGAGGTCTTCATAACTCCAGGCAAAGACATCTTAAAATTTTTTAAACAAACTTATGCATTTCAGCTTTTCAGTTGGAGGTAATGCTTTGGATAATTTAACAAGCTTAGGTTTTTCCTTTGTTCCTAGGTTGCATTCTTCTATGTCTGGTCTTAAAGGCTCCATTTTTGGTTTCCTAACTACATCATTTGAATCAAACAGATCTTCTAATGGGACTAATCCCTTAGGCAAAATGTTATTTTTAAGGTTTAAAATCTCAGAATCATCATTAACTAATCCTTCTATTTCTACCTTTTCTAAGTTATCTATTTCTATTTTAGTGAATTTAGTTGGTTTATTTACATCTCCAGCATTTATATTTATCTCACTATCCATGGTGTCATCTATTGTACAATCAGTATCTATGTTAGAGTTTTGGAATTCTCCTTCAACATTCATGAAATCATAGATTTAAGAATCTTGTGAAAAAATCTGCCAATATTTTAGATTATTAGGTATAATAGGCTTGTGTCTTACCTCTATAGTGTACTAGTGATTGGACTATAAAGGAAATCTACAAGTGCTAGCAAAAGTAGCCAAACTGTGAGCTTGTATGTTCTGTTTCCTAGGAATAATAGCAAAATCAATTTCAAGATGTTCTCTAAGCAGATCTAGAACAATTTCTCTTTATTGGCTAAGTCTAGGATTATTCATAGAATACTCTCCTCTAATTTGTTTTCTAATCAATTCAGAGTCTCCCATGATATAAACTCTCTTGGCTCCAAGGTTTCTTACCATTTGCAATCCTAAGATCAAAGCTTCATATTTTTCCATGTTGTTTGTGCATTTAAATTTTAATCTAAAGGCATGAACTTTAGAATGATTATTTTCCATGTTATGAATCCAAACTCCTGCACCTGCTCCTAATCTGTTCACTGAACCATCAAATTCTAGGTGCCACCTAGATTCATGAAATATATTATCACTATCAGGTTCTTTGTGCTCTTGTTTTACAACTGTGTTATTGTCCTTTTTAATGTCTGAATTACATAAAATGAAAGAATCCATATCAGAATGTACAGAATAAATAGGATAATTATGTGGTTTATTTGTACTACTGACCATGTATTTCATTAAATTTTCTCTATAAAGCTTTTTGGGCTAACCAAATACTGAAATTGTGGCATAAGACATGTCTAATTGTAGAGATCCCTGCAATTTTTCTCCCCATGAGCGAGATAATAGCATTCCATACTTTGGAAGGATATCAACAACTACAATATCCATGACAATACTCTTCTCTGGGTATTGAACTAGAGTAACACACAAGTCTTTTATTAGGCCCAGGCACTTAACTTTACTAGAATCAAAAGAGAAAAGATATTTGTATGGTCTAGTTATATCTAAATCCAGTGTCTCCATGATTGCTTTTGGCATTAAATTGTGAGATGCTCATGAATCTAACATAGCATTGTGTAGGATTTGATCATGCATAGTCAAGCTAATGTAGAATGGAGGAACACCACTTTGTTCATGTTTTCCATTTACCTCAGGACCAAATATCAATTCTGGTTGGTCATCATTTAGATTAACATAGTATTCTCCTTCATCTATATTCAGTGTTTCAGTGATTTTGGCTTTGTAGGAATCATTCCTTATCAATTTTGTTAAAGGGACTGATATTTTCAATTTGGCAATTTCAATTTGGATATTAAATGGAGTCTGTGTTTTTCAGAACTCGATGACCTCCTCCTTGGCAATTGGAGTTTGTGTAGTCTTTTCTTTCTTATCTTCAGTTGCTAATTAAAATTATGTTTGGGTGTCTACTATTTTACTATTTTCAATTCTTTGATTTGGAATAGTTTGGGAAGTAGTTGAAATATGAATAGCATTTGAAGCTTGGACATCATTTGTTTTTTGGACATATTTTGAAGCTTTTAGAGCAACTGATTTTTGAATATTAGCTAAATTTTGATAATAGTATCTGTAATGTCTATAATTTTTGGACTAGATGCAATCTTTGGAGTGAAAGTTTTTTGGGTTTCTCTAGAGAGAATTTGCAGCACTTTGGTTGCAGGAACTTCCACTATTTTCTTGGTATGAGTTTGGACAGTTTTATTAGAAGGGGCTTTTGTGTTTTTCTTACTCCTAAGGTTATATTGCTTATGAACTTCATTAATGGAAAATCCATAACCTTGTTTATAATCAAAGTAATCCCCAGATTGTAGCTGTAATTGTTGTAACATGAATAATTCATGTTATTCTTGGGTAAGAAAAAGAGTATTACCATCATTTATTCCCATTAAGTTAATCTAAGTGTCTTCATCTTCTTCATTTTGGTGATAACTTTTAGCATAATTTTCTTGGAAAGGTGGTCTAATCTGTTGATCACGTGGCCCTTCTCTAGGCTTACCAGTATTGGGATTCTTCCTAAAGTTTGGATTTCTTATTTGAGGGCCTTGTTGTTCATTATCCATTGTGGTTTTGTTTCCATAATTTCTAATCTATCCACTAACTTTTATAAACTTTTAGCCAAAGTATCTATCTTAACATCTGAAGTGGATGGTTATTCCTTAATGGTAATGCTCCTCTCATTTCTCATTCTAGATCTTTTAGCCAACAAGTTAGCTTCTACACTAATTGCATCACTTTGCATCTATTCTAGAGTTGGAGGGTTTCTTTCTCTTAATTGGTATGACATATCAGTGTCAAAACCATCAGGAAGTTTGATGAGTGCCAAGTCTAGTGGAGGTTTGATATTTGCAGGGATGACATTATAAATACTATCAAACCTAGTAGGATAGTCCTAAACAAATTCATTAGGAGCTCTTCTAATGTTTTCATATTCAAATAATATTTGTAAAGGGTTTTTCTTTCTTTCCCATCTATTGATAAACAATCTATGGAAATCAGGTAAATCAACAATATGACCATCAGGTAAACCTTTAAACCATTTTTTGACATCTTCTACTAGTGTTTGTGCAAATAATCTCATTTGTACATCTTCTTCATCAATTTCATGTAATTCAAAATAATCACTCATTTTATTTACATGCTGTTGTGTAGTATATTGACCAATACCATCAAACTAAAATATTTTGCTCTGGTAGTCTTTGGGCATGGCATGTATTTGAGCTGGTAAGGTCAAAGGAGCATATCTGGAAGCAATGGCTAAGATTCTAGCTTGGCTAGGAGGTAAAGTGATAGTGCTTGCAGATGAACTTGAAGGGATTACAGTTGAGCCTGAAGGGCTTACAGATGAACTTGAAGTATTTACAGATGGAAATAAAACTCTAGGATGAAGAGGAAGCTTGGAGATGAATGACTCTATGGAATGAGGTGTAGTGGAAATAATAGATGAGGTGGTACTAAATAAATATGAATTTACAGACTCTGAAGGAATGGTAGAAGGTTTAGGAGTAGCAGCAATTAGGGCAGGTAATTCAACTGACTGTTGAAAATAGGCTTCGTCTATGTGTCTTATCAAATTTGAGGTTAAAGCATCAAGTTTGTCAAAAGTGTCTAGAACATGTTGATCTAAATCTGGAGGTATATTATTCTTCTTTGATTCAATAAATTGAATAAAAGCAGGGTCTATTATAGTATCATGGACTGAAGTTTCAGATTTGGTACAAAACAATGAATGCACAAATGATAAATCAAATTGAAGATCCTCTAAGTTTGATAACTCTTTAGGAATTGAATTTTCTTTGGTTAGCTGACTAACGCTTTCTTGAATTTCTAATTTATTGTTTTTCTTAAGATTTTGTCTGGACTATCAACAATTATAGTAGAGTTTGGATCTGGATGTGCCCTGGTATAGTATGTTCTTTTGGAAGCCAGAATTTTAAATTTTTTAATTTTTTAATGAAACCTTTCAACAACCCTAAAATGGCCTTAAGGTGAAAAGATGAGATTTAGGATTTCCTTTAAGGTTTATTAAATTGAGGACTCGTTCCCCGGTATGGTTGCCACTATGTTATCACTCTAAAATTTCCCTGGGTTTGTCATGAAAGAGATAATAAAGGTAACCATAAACCTACTTTTGAGATTAGGATCTAGCCTTCCTAATGCTCAGAGAGGGCTCTCTCTTAATGATTTAACTTTGTTGAGTTAATTGATTTTAGGCTAGTTATTTAAGCTTGGTTGGTTTTTTATTTGATTTGGTAGTGGAATTACTGATTTAGATGGATAGATAAATGTCTTTTTACCATTGGGCTATGGAGTCCAAATGTCAAGAAAACGGGACTGAATCAAGTTCTAAAGATAGTGTTCACAGGGTAAGGTAGCTAAGTAAATTCAAATCTTTTAGGTTGGATGGTGAAGTGGTTTTCAATCGGGGTCAAGGAGCAGTTAAGTATTCCTTAATCCGGATAATGAGGGAAATGAAAGGGGTCAATCGAAACTAGGGAGAAATGAAGAATTCCCTACTCTGGATATCAAAAGAAAACATTAAACTAAATAATTTCTCAAGTCAGAGTGTACTTAAAAAAATTCTGAAGTAAAATTCTTGTTATTTCATTCAAATTGGAAACACATGTATGTTTGTGAAATACTTAAGAAAATAAAAATTTGACAAATGAAATATACTTCACTGAAGTGGCCCAACACATGAATCCTGTAATGCAATGCCTTTATTACTCAGTCTAGTCTGTTGACTTTAAAATATTTACAGTAAACCCTCAGGATTTCAGATCAATGTAACTATAGAAATGTTCAGCAATCCACCCTCTATACTTCAAATTATGAAGTATTTATACATAAAATAATTACAAAATATCCTAAACTGTTTTAGGAATTATTCAAGGAAAATAAAATATCTTCATACAAGAAGATAGAGACAGATATGTAACTGATACAAGTTGCCCCTCTTTTATTGTTTGTTGTTGGCTTTTCTTTGATATTATGTTGTTTTCTCTCCTTGGTTGTTGCTTTACGCTCGCTTTCCTTTTACTCTACCTTTTGATTGATACTCTTTCATCCGATACTCTTTGACTTAGTTGATCTGTTGTTTTACTTTCACTGCACTTTTACAGTAAATCATTTAACTTTTCCCAAGTCTTTGTATATGGTAATTTAATATTTACCATTCTTTTGTAGACTTCATTAGCTTCTGTGTATTTTGCAAAGGTGGGCTTGTTTATAAAAAGATGTTTTACCTCATGCTGGAGGTAAAAGAGGTTCTCAAAAGTCTGGTAAATGACCTTTCCTGTCGGCATCCCTTTCATAGAGGAATTGTTGGCTTTCTCCTTTGCCACTTCTCTAATTCTCTTATCATAGTCTTCATGTGGCATGAACCTGTCATTAATTACCAGTGGATTAGGTAGACCTTTCTGCCTCAAAGCATCAAATTTCACCATGAACCTGCCTATTGCCAGCTCCATTATTTGGAACTTGTCCTCAAGTTGTGTCATCAAGTTCCTCTTGGTGATTACCTTCTTCAATTCTAGTATGGCCCCAGTTCTGTCAACTATTGCAAGCTCCTGCAATTCATATTTATTCTTTGAGTTAAGGAACTTGATTATTCTTGAGGCTTCTTCAGGCATATTTCCAAGTTCAGCTCTAACCCTTTGAATTGCCTCACCAGCCTCTTTGACTAGATCATTATGTTCAAATATTACCTGCATACATGGCCAAATATCATTGACTGAGCCAATGATATTGGCCCATAATAAAAAAATTAGCGTGGGCTAGTGGCTCTTTCGGTGTTAATTCTTTTTCTAAGTTATGTATCCTTTCACTTAACATGTTTGTCTTCTGAACTTCATTCTTATGCATAATTTGAGCCAGTTTCTTCTCATCCTCTACACTTTTCATTTATTCCTTAAGTCTATTTATTTCAGTGGTCTAGATGGACATATCCTCCATGGCTTTGACCAGTTTTGCTGCTTCATCACTAGGATGAGTTGTTGTTGTTGAACCTGTTGTTGATGTAGTTGTTGTTGCAGTTGGAAGTGATGTAGCTAGTGGAGTTGTTGGGGCCAATGAAGCTACCAAAGTAGAAGGGACTGCTATAGTAATTGTAGGAATAGCAGTAGCAGTAGCTGTCTCAATGCTAGACTATTTCTCATGTACTAGCTTGTCCATTTCATTCTCCATTTCCTTCAATTGGGAATTTAGTTGAAGAATGAGGTCCATCATCTCATCTTTCTGGGTTTGGCTCTCTAGAATTTCCTTAGTCTATGGATGTTCAGAAGGAGGAAACTTCAGTTACTTCTTCAATGCAGCAATGTCTTCATTTTTCTTCTTTAGGAGCTTTTATGCTGCCTTGATGTCATTTGGATTGTAGCCCATCTCAATAACCAAGTCTTCTAATGACTTTATTGTGTTATCCTTTGCCTGTGAGGGTGCTTTCTCTAGCTTAAACTGTGTTGTGATGTTGTCTAGAGAATTTTGAAGTTTCTGGACGCTCATGGCCTTGTTGGTCATTTTTTAGTATATCATTTCTCCTACCTGCTTATGAAATTCAATTTGATCAATAGGGTGAACATCCTTGGCCAAAACTTCAAATTCTGATCTCCTCTAATATGTTGATGACTTAGGCTGCTAGACTATAGGCTACAAAAAGGTCATTTGCATTTTACTAATTTTAATGTCCAAAGCTGACATTAACCTATTCTGATTGCTAGGAGTCTATTCAAAATATTGGCCATATGTTTCAGCTTTCAATGCCTCATTCCTTAATTTGATCTCTTTATACTTCTCCTTTATGTCTTTTTCCTTATCCACTGGTTTTCTTGATGATGAGACCTCAATGCTAAGTTGTTTGTGAATACTTCGAGTATTTGAGGTGGAAGGCTGATGATTTTCCTTTAAAACTAATGGAGCTATATTTTCTCTAACCACTGTATCTCTCTCAATGATTTGAAGTGTCTCAATTGTCCTAACTATCTCTTCTTGCTCTTCTTGCTCATTTACAGGATTTAGCTTGGGCTTCTTCCTATAAATAATTTCAAATCTGTCATGTGTTGTATCTATGCTTGAGCAAGAGCCCTCTTCCATGGTCCTTTTTGTATTTTTGTCCTGCATGGATGGAGTATGCAGAATGGAACTAGTATCCATCTGTTTCTCCATATCTATCAAGGTGTTTTCCAACCATTCTGACTGGTTGGCATATTTTTCAACATCTACCCCGGACTCATGCATAAAAGGGCTCAATTTGAATTTGAGTCTTAGTTTGTTTATGACTCCTAAAGGGTCATATTGTCATTTCAAACTGCTACTGAACTTCATTTGCTATGAACATTTCTCTGCTTCTTCTCCAGCCTCCCTATTATTATAGATAAAAGGACCTAGCTGGTTTTTTATCTTGAATTGAGTTTTCTTCCTAACTGATAGAAAATTTACATCATCTAAATTTATAATCTGCCTTATATATTCTAATGCAAATATTCTCATGGGGAGATATTTGGGCAGCTTATAGGGAGTGAGCTGGCATCCATACACCCTTACTTCATTATGGTCCTGGTATAAATACCAGTCCCCTATTCTACTATTCTTGGACAACTGTAAAACTTTCTTTATGTCATCACTTCTCCTGGGTTTATTGTTATTGCTTAGAATATTTACAACTGGGTGAACAAAGGAATCAATGAACTCCTTGTAGCTAAAAATAGTGGAATACCTTTGGATTAATGGTGTCCAAAAGATGACTAATCTGGGATGGCCCTTAGTGTCCAAATTTTGGATGTTTGACTGGAAACTTGTCTGATTGGAAATATAAGAACATGCAAAATAGTACTAGAGATTATTTGAAAACTCTTTCATTTGGCAATCTGATCAATTGATCATGGATTTTGTATGCCAAGAACTGGGCAAAATTGAATATTGTAGCTAGAGGCTTTCCTGGGAAAAAAATAGAGAGGAAATAAAATATAGGCTCATCTACATGTTCATCAGTGGTGTATCATAGAATACAAGAGAGCATGGTTACAATTTGTCTAGCCCTCTCAAAGAAAATGGTGGCAGAGTATGGAGGACTGTCTGTAGGAGCATGAGACTCTTCTAGGATGAAAGTCTGAAAGATTTGAGTCCTCTTGGGAAGGTCCAGCTTCAAGTAGAGTTCAAGTAGGTTTTCAATGGAAAATGGGGTTTCATTTGGGTTTGGCTAGATCTTCAACATTTGGTTTATTGACTCTGCAGTGATTGTAAATAAAATCTGCTGGTGAGGAGAGACTATAGCTCTTTGGCTTGGTATATAGCTGAGTTGGCACAGGTGGATGATTTCAGGGAACTGGTATACCTGTGGCAACAAGTATTTGGGAAAATTTGATTCCCACAAATGAATGTCATCATTTTGGTTCAGGAATTTGTCTTTACTCCAGCAATGGAGTTTTAATAGATGGCTGGGGGAAATTGTGTCTTTGATTTGGAAATATTTGTCAACCGATGGGAGATGGTTAACATCTAGGTGAGGGGTTTTCTGGTGTTTCTCATTTAGAATGCTTTGGGAAGCCATAATTTTGTTTATTCTATTGAATTATTGTTTATCTGGCTTAAGGAGTAAGCCCAGGACTTCTGGAATAGTGGGAAGGGTGAATATAGTCTACAGAAAATGGTTTCTTTAGATGCACAGTGGGTTTCTTCAATTTGGCAAGGTTTTTTAATTAATTCAATTAATTAACCCTTTATAAACAATGTGCGGAACTTAAGTAGAGGGTCGTTCTGGTTCGTTCAAGAATACCTGTAAAAATGAAGATTTGGTGTGCAGACAGGGTTCTATAGTAGCAACAGAGGTTTCTGAGGCTTCAATTGTATGTGTGCTACTTCAATTTGGAGTTTGCATGGTCTTCAGGTTGTAAATGGGTAAAAAAAAATAGTTGAGTAGAGCTTCAGGGTTTCAGAATTGGTTAACAGAGGCTGTTTGCAATAGAATAATAGTGAAAAGGGTGAAAAGAGAAGTTTTTTGGCTTTTAACCAACAACGGTTAAGTTTTGGGTACGGGATTAATGAATGAATAGTAAGTGGTTTCCTTTTACGCGGGGAGGCGGTTTTATGGCATATCGCACCGCATTTGGGTGGAGGGCGGTACTTTTTGAGAGCATGCGATATAAAGTGGGGTTGTCACGTAGCAAAAGAATGCTTGGGGGAAAACACGAATCTTGTGTGCTTTTGAGATTTTAACTGTCAAAGGATGGGAGCGCGGGATATGGGTATGGGTCATTAGATCTAGAGTGGTTGATCGGAGGGATATCGCGCGACAGAGTTGGATGGGCTAAGTTAGGGTGTGGTTGGCGTGGCCCAGGGATAAATAATGCATCGGGTTAAATATATTCAAAGGTTTAGTGAGGGTTGGGGAATTATAACGTGGGGGATTAAATACATAAATCGGGACTATAGGTTTAAGAAATAACTTAAGATAAGGGGGTTTATTGGGTTTTTATGGAAAAAGGGAAATTAATAAGGGGAAAATGATTTTTAAAGCGTAATGTCTAGGGAAAGGTGTGAAACAAATGCAAAAAGGGTTAAAATTAAAGGAAATGGTTACTACAAGGGGAAATGAAGAGGGAAGGGTCAAAATAAAGGGAAAGGGTTTTTACAATGGAAATGTGTTAGAATAAGAGGAAATGAAAGGGAAGGGTCCTTTGGAATCAAGAAGGGTAAATTAGTGAATGAAAGTAATGAAGGGGTAATGGAGGGAAATTTAGATATGTAAGGGGTTTAGTGAAATGATAGGATATTAGTGAATGAGCTTTAGTATTTTGGCCTAAAATCATATAGAACTTTTTAGGGTAAATACCCAAAGTACTACACAAGTTTTATGAATGTCATCTTTCCTTTGATAGTTCCTCTTGCACATGAAACGTAGGATTTAAGCATGATGAAGGTGCATTTGAGCTAGCAACCTTGTGCATTCCAAAACCTCTTCTACCTACCCTTTATTTACCCTAACATTTTCTCTTCATTTATTGGGTGCATTTGATCTTGTTGACCCTTTATTTCTTTTTCTTTGATAAGCAAACTATCTAATTCTAACCTTATAACTTCCTATGGCTCAGATTAAACTAATGAGCTCATTTTTATTCTCTACCTAACTATTGATCTACCAAGATTAAATAGTTTGGCTAGATCTTCATTCTTTATCTATCAACATGAAATTTAAAGCATGAATGAATCAAGATTAAACTGTTTGACCATCATGGATTGTGGCATTTTGACAAGCTGCACACAATATTATTATGAAAGGCAAAGTGAAAAGTAGTGGCATTTGAATTTGCATCACTTTCAGAATCAAATTTTTATCTCTTTTTGGTGGGGTTCATATTTTATTTTCTTTTTCTGGTCCTTTTCTTTTAGTCCTTTGTTTTTCTTTTAGGACTTACCCTCTTTACATTTTTTATTTTTAATATGGGAAAACATTTTGTAGAAAGAAAAAGTATGTACAATATTACAAGACTAATCATAGCCAATTCAAAATTATGAATCATATTATTATAGTAGACTAACAGATTCCATTAGTGCCATTGGAATGGTGGAGCATTATTGGACCAATGATGTGCAACTTTATTGTATCCATGAGATTTCAATTTATCCTTCATGTCATTAAGTTGTTGATTGTCGCTAACTTTTGGGAGTATTTTTCCAAGAGTTGTCTCGGAACATAGTGGAATTTCCATCCTTAATTTCCCAGAAACAATGTTGTTGGATATCCATTTCTGGCCAAGGATTAGATGGAAGAACCATTTTTTGAGGGACATATATGGATTATATTTTGTACACAATATTGGGGTTGTATTTTCTTTTCTAGATACATTTCCATAGATATGCTCCTCCTTGTATCCATTTCCACCAAATCCTTTCTCTTAAGACAGATTCCATGGTTGCGGGGTCACGAAGTCCAAGGCGTTTGATTTTCAGATTACATAGTTTATCCCATGCTACCAAACCCACTTTTTCTCCAAATTAGAGCCTCCCCAGAGGAATTTATGGTGGATTCTATTGAGCTCCTATAGGATTGATGACATGGGCATAAGCACAAAGCATAAGTAGATTGGAAGGACTTGAAGAACTACTTTAAGTAAGACTAGTCTACCTGTAATATTCAAATATCTAAATTTCCATCCTACTAACTTATTATAGATATTTGTTATAATACTTTCCCATTCCCTCTTTCTCAAAGAGTTGTCTACCAGTGGAGCACTAAGGTATTTTGATGGAAGCTTTCCTCATTGGAACCCCATAAGATTAGCGATATGTATGTGAACAAAGAGAGGAATGTTAATGTAAAAGAAAAGGGATTTAGATTTATTTACTTCCATACCTGATGTGACTAAGAACTACTCCATCATGCTTAAGAATTCTCGAGCTTCTCAAATAGTGGGTGTTCTTGTGCTCAGTGTGTAGTGCACAAATTGTTTGTGGGTGAGAGGAAGATCATCTTCAAATGGGTGGATGCATTAGATCGAGCTATTATTTACTGATACTTTGAGGGATCTTCCCAAACACTCCACTGCTAATATGAATAAAATGGTGATAGCGGGTCACCCTTCCTGATACCAGGAGATGGTTTAAATTGCGTTGAGACTTCTAATCCACTCAATCCATTCAGGGGAGAATCCAAAGGCTTGGAGAATATGGAATAGATAATTCTAGCTAAGTTTATCAAAGGCCTTTGAGAGATCAAGCTTAAGAAGCATCCCCAATTTCCATTGAGTATTTAATGAATGTATGACTTCATGAGCTACCATGATCCCATCAAGTATTTATCGTCCTTAATGATCTTGTAGATGAATCCACTTGGTTCCTCCACATTTTTTTACTTTGGTAATAGACTAAGAAAGGTGGCATTGAGTTATTTTAGAATTGATATGGATCTTCGAGATTCTTGCACCGCTTGCCAAACCTCTTCATCAATTATTTTCCAATAGGCCTGGAAGAATGTAATGGTGAAACCATTAGGTCCGAGCACTTTATTGCTAGGAATCCATTTGATAGTTGCGTCAGCTCCCTCCATAATGATTTCCTGGAGCAAAGCTTCATTTTTTTCAACAATAACCAAGCATGGTATATGTCTTGTGATTTTTTGGATTTCCATGGTCTTATGACTATCAGGCTTCATTAAATTACCTTGAAATTAGTGGATGAATTCCTGGGTGATTTCTTAGAAATCATGTAGTTTTTCCCCAACAAGATTCTTAATGGAGGCTATTATATTGTGGTGATCATGTTGCAACATGGATTTGTGGAAGAAAGAAGTATTTATTCCCCCCTCCTTTAGCCAATGGACTCTAAACTTCTCCTACCATAAAACTTCCCCTTGTTTCCATCACTCTTCTACATGTCAAGTAAGGGTGATAGATTCTTTGTTGGCTTAGTGGGGCCTGAACCAAGTTCAGAGGTGATTTAGCCAAAAAAATCCTAGTACTACTAGCCCTTTCGACAATAGTCCACGGGGCGCAGACTGAGGTCTCACATGAAGTAGTATGGGAGGGTGCTAGAACCAGGTTTCCACATCCTGGGGATGTATGATCTGTGGTGATAGGTATGCGATCCAACCTTCGCACTTACTAGGCTACGCGTACCAGCGGGCACCCCGCACCCTGCATTACTGTCTTCGCGCAGCTCTAGTCGTGGTGTGACCCGAGTTATTCACCCAAGTCTTCCTTAATTAGACTCTGTTTAGCTTATTACTTAGAATAGTTTCATATATAAGCATTCATACAAGTATTTATCAATTGCACAAAGTAAATAAACAGAGTGAAGTAATGCATAACACCAAAATGAATTTCGAAGAACAGATGCACAGAATAAACTTCTCTTTATTAACTTTTAATCCCACTTACAGACCTGATTCTGCCCTACGCACTCAACTGCAGTGGTCCGTGCATTCAGCTGCGGACTCAACTAGGCCTCTGTGCACTCAACTGTAGAGCCTCTTCCTACTACTATAACCCAATACATTTTAGATTCAACTCTATGCTCTAACCATGCCTTCACATTTCTATCTATTACTCTCCTCTCTTAGCTATCTTTAAACTTAGAGCCTCGCTCTTATTTATACAATCCCATGGTCCACGAACCATGGGTAGGCCAACACAACTTTACTTTAAATTACATTATTTTAGGGTGGACAACCCTATGACTCAATTACACAATTCGCACTCTGCTCCCGTACTTCACTGAGTCTTTACATTAAATTGACCAAAACTCGGGCTTTAAGCCCAAAAAAATGTTGTGGGGGATCTCCTACCTAACATTCTTCGACTATGAAGGCATCTAATCTACCATATAAAATTGCCTCCTGCTGGATGGCTAATCCAGGTGGATATTGGTGGCCACCTGCCAAGTCCACCTGGACCCCCACGTCAACATTTTCAGTTTCCTTAATTATAGCGCAGTTTACTATTTTTAGCAGTTTTTCGGGTCCTGAACTTCCGGAGCCGTTTTGAGGCCCTAAACGACGTTTTTGGGGAAATCTAGCTCCGTGATTTTTTGGATAAAAAATCATCTTTCCCGTCGTAGTCCTCGGAGAGATCTTTCCAACGGGCTATCATGTGCGTCAAACGGAGATCCTATGCCAAAGTTATGACCCCGGGAAGTTGATGTACCGATTTACCCAAACGGGGCCCATAGTTTGGCGTTTCATCTTCTAGGGTTAGGTTTTGGAATGTTAAGGGTTTTCCATTGTTTCTCAACAATAAATAGGCCTTCGAGCCTCATTGTAAGACAGTTCAGAGGCATGTAGCCACGCATCTCTTCTCAGAGATAAGCTACCATCGCCCTAGCTGGTTTATTTCTATTTCCGGTTGTAAGCATATTTCAGTATTTTCCATTAATGAAATGAAGTATTATTTCCGCTGCATCTTTGTGTATATGGTTATCTCTGTATTTTATTGTGTTCCTGTTTAAATCCGGATCACGATGACTATTGAATGGCACAGACACGTCGATCAAGGGCTATCCCTTTTGCGAAGAAAAGGGGGTGTACCGCTAATAGGTAGTTGACACGTAGTGGTCAACATCTGGCTCGACTTGGGGACACATTACTGCACTGTAGGAATGTGAGAATCTAGAATCTGCATCCATGCAACACACAACAAAATATAAGTAGTGTCCGTCTAAAAAATCATCATATAACATTAAGCACATGAAAGATATAAGCTCTTCATTTATTAACTATTTAGAAAAGCAAATCTAATCCTAAAATAGAAATGAAAATGCTGAAAAAACAAGGAGTAAGGTTAGAAATACAGGGGATGCCCCATGGCATCAGATGTGTTCAATATAGTGTATATTGATGATTTGCCTGCTTTCAGGCAAATCTGTCGGCTGCTTGTCAGATGTGCCATGTCCAATTCTACATATGGTAGGACTTTTTCCTATATGAAAATCAAGATGCTCGTGGCCGTCTGATGCATCAAATCTTCTTCTCGTTCTCTTTCTTTTGCGTTTTTTCTTTGAGGCAGGCTGTATCACTGATGACGTGGAACTTTTTGCTTCAAAGCTATCAGATGAAGTATGTAAGATATGTGTGACATGTCTTTCTTCATTCTGCATTTGCCCTGTCAAGGATGATGGATCAATCTCACAGTGCCATGAGTTGTAACTTGATCTTCAATCGCTGGTGGATTAACCGTGTGAGCATCAACCTTATTATTAATTTCCCTTTTACCCAGGTCACCTTCAATTATCCACTTTTCAATGGAACAAAGGACCTCATAATAAGATGGAGCTTGCTGTAACAGATAAGGAGGCCCCTGATCTATTGACATTCCCCTGTTTCTTTCATCCTCTGACCATTGTTGAAATTTCTGAACCTGTATTTTAATGGCTTCTATCTGACTAGAGTGTTCAACCTTCATAGCACTAATTTCCCTGGCATGGTCTTCTTCCATGGTCAATAACTTATTCTGAAGACATATCTGATTAGCTTCCATATCTTTTATTACTTTATCGTCCTTTTCCTTTATGGTCATCAAGCAATGCTGCATAGAGTTTATCTCTTCCTTATGATTTGCTTGCATGGTAGCTAACTGATTATTATGATTGAACGTCATGATAGTCATTTCTTCATCCATAGTTAACAACTTGTTTTGCATAGAATTAATTTCCCTATCACAATTAGCTTTCATGGTAGTCATATTTTCCTCTAACCCTGATAACTTGCTTTGCATAAAACTAATTTCTGTGTCATGATTAGTCTTCATGGTCTCAATTTCCTTAGCATGTTGATTTTGCATGATCTCCATCTCTCTATTATGTTTTTCCAGGTGGGTGCATAAAGTTCTCACATCATTGACATAATTAGTTTGATTGATCTCCATATTTTTTACCAGCAACATTAGTTCTTGTATAATTTGCTTTTGATCTTCCTTTTCATTGTCATTTGTCCGTGCTTTTCCACTATCATGAATTTGATCTGCAATGGTACAGGTGGATCGCACATTCTGATATGAAGAATTGTCTTGGAATCTTTCACCAACAGCTAGACCTTTTATAAGATTATTTTCATTTTGTTGCACAATTTTAGGGGCACAAGGCAAGCTATCTGGATAACCATATCTATCTTTAAAAGCATTGACAATGTCTTGTAAAGAAGTGAAAGAATCTTCAGGACAATTATAACCAATTCAAAGCATCACCCTCTAAAGAAAAGACAAAAAGACACATTTTGACATCTTCATGATTATACTGAGGGGGTCTACAATATATGATCATTATACGAGTAAACAAGCCTAGATGCCTTTTAACAACGATTGAATCACCACTTGAGAACAAAGGTAATTTAGAAATGGCCACTTTCGAAATATCATGGAGATCATCAGTAAAATGACATGGTTTAAACAAATAATCCATGATGAATAACGAGGGACCAAATGGATGATATAAAGAGATCTCTGCTCAAGAAAATTAATAAATGAAAGAAGTGGAGTCGCCACTTGAACAATGAGTCAAATTCTAGGATCCAAAAAGCAACCAACAAGCTGATATCAGAGACGCTTCTTATCTGGGAAAAATAAATGAAAAGATATGGAGTCGCCACCCAAACAAGAAACGAACTGAAGAGTAGTCGCTGATATGACGAAAGATAAGGTGATGAAAAGATCCAAAAGACGCCAAAAAATGTTGGCATTGCTGGCTCAAACGAATGATAGAAAGATGAACGATGAATGAGGACAAGTCGTTGAAACACCGAGAATAAAGTATCCCTGGCAACAGCGCCAAAAAATATTGTCGCACAGATTGTCACGACAACGCTCAGACCGGGGTTGTCACTTTGATCTCCGATCTCTCCGTTTAAGCCTGTCTCCCGCGGTTAAGGGGGGTAGACCTTATGGGATAATGAATGACCAACTAGGGACCAGTTGGGTTGGGAGACACGACGAGGCAATTTAGCACTTGATTGATTTTATAGACCAGTGTCTTATGGAGTTAATGATTAAATGATTATTTGTCAAAAGCTGCAGAAATATGAACTTTATAATTCCATGATTAACAATCATTTATAAGCAAAATGCAAGATATTCATCAAACACACAACGCCTTAACAATAATCTAGCAATTAAATTTGTAAAGATCGAATACATTAAACCACGAAATTTAAATGCTAACCAAGCTCATAAAAAAATTCACCCCTTTCCAATAGCTAATCTTTAAATAAACATTTAAGTGCTTTTAGCTATAGAAAAATGGGACATAAATACCATAAGAGACACCAAAAAATGTATTTTCAATTTTTTTTTTTTTTTTTTGAAGAATAAAACAAAACAAAAACTATGAAGCTTAAAACTAAATCTTTAAAAGCTTTTATTTTATTTTAACCATTTTATGAAGTTTTTTATATTTTTTTAATTTTTTATGAATTTTAATTTTTTAATTTTAAAATGAAACTAAACTTAAAATCTTAAATAAAATCTAATCTAAAAAAAACTAGCAAAACTAAAAAAGGAACCTTTTATCTTTTATGAAATTTTTTTATATTTGTTATTTGATTTTTATATTTTATGGTTCTAACCTTAAACAAAATTTAAACTAAATTTAGAAAAGTCTAGATCTTCTAAACCAGAATCTAATTTGTAAGAACTTTTTCTTTTTGTTATTTATATTTAAAATGTTGCAATAAAACAAAAATAAAGTCCTAATCTAAACTAAACTAAAGTAAACAAAGCTTGAAATTATTAAAATCTAATCTAAATCTAAATTTAAAATTACAATTCTTTTATCAAAACTAAAATGGAATAAATCAAATCCTAACTAAAATAAAATCGAAAAATCTTTGAAAAATAAAACACTAACCCTAAGCTAAGCATGCACAGTTAAAGAAATCGAATGCTTGTTTTAAACTAAATGAAAACTAATAAAAAATGAAATAGAAATCAAACCTAGAATCCAACGACTAAACTTACCATATGCACATCGAATTTTTATTTGCGTTTTTGCTGTTGTGTTTGCATGTGCAGTGGACGACGAGGGAGAATGGGTGCGAATGGCGGAAAGGAGCAACGATTGGATGAGGAGGAGCTGAAAGGAGTAGCCGTAGAGGGATAGCTGGGAGAGCTGAAGGGCTGGACGCGGCAAAGGAGGAATAGCATGCAGGTGGAGGGGATAGAGAGATCTATGTGAAGGTGAATGGCCAGCAGATCTGGGGATGAAAAATGTAGGTTTGCAGCAATGTTTGGACGTGCAGATCAAGGGCGAGACTGAGGGATCGCAGGTAGGCAGAGCATGAGACGCAGATCTAGAAGAAGGAGCTGCAAATGGGCAGCGAGGAGTGCAGATATACCAGCGATGAGGGGTCAACAGGCTGCGTGGACAGGAAGGGAAGAAATGGAGCTACCTAGGCCAGATGACAATGTGAGGAAAGTGTGCAGGATTTGAAAGCAGCACTGATGGATGGAGATGCAATCTTGATAGCCGCCGGCAGAGAAGAGATCGAACAATAAAGAGAAGAACACTGGCAACAAAACTTTCATCGAAATTTCAACATTTCTTCAACAAAGTCGCAAATAAAAACCCCAGGCAGCAGACAAAAAGGTGGCCAAATAAAAAAACCTAGAAATTTTCCAGATTTTAAAATTCAAACCAGATCACGAAAGAAAATTTCGAAACAAAATCGAAATCTTCCTGCTTAGAAGAAACCAGGCAGTCAATCTGCAGAACTTTCACTAGAACCTCTCAATATTTTCCAGGAATCTTAATAAAATTTTGAATCAACCACTCCAGATTGTTTGAATGAAACCCTAAAATGTTTCTCAAAACTTGTACCTACAATCTGCAAAAGAAAAGAAAACCCAAAATAATGTGTGCAAGAAACGAAACTGAAAACCCTAACTAAATAATTACAATATTCACAAACTGCAGGCTCTAAAATAGCCAGATTTCTCGTTACGCCACATAAATATTTTCAGAATTTTAATTTAATGTGAGATGCTTCAGAATAACCCTGCATGCATTCATAAAAAAAAATTCTAGATGATAAGCCCAAGATTAAAACTCGTTGGGCTCTTTCAAAAAACGCAATCCGGGAGTTGTCTGGTTCAGCCGAGAACTTCCCCTAACGCCCGGTAAACTCAAAACCAAGATTTCCTGCACAGCTTAAAATCAACCATTAAAATAGAGGGAGAAAACAATAGTGAAATCCAGATCAAATGGAGATACCCGCCACTATGTTTCAGAATCTAAACCATCATTCAAATCCCAAAGATCAGACAAGATACCTGTGCCTGAATCAATCTTCATCAAGCTAAAATCAATAGCTGAAAATAAAATTATGCAGAAAAATAAAAGATCTTACAACATTTCCAGAAGAGTAACAACTAACACCAGCAAGATTTTTAACCCCAAAGTCTTTCTTTATTGCACAAAAACTGACTACAAGAGAGATTTCTTTAGCACCAGACTCTCAGATCAAATCTGATCTCAAATGACCCTTAGCATCCTATTTAAAGGAAAAATTCCCAACGGCTAGTTCGAGTGATCCATGTCAAAATGATCTCGACCATCGATGAG
>APFE030374467.1:0-19458 GCA_000404065.3 Pinus taeda
TTCTCATACTCGCAAAACCACTCTCTATGGGGAGTGAAGTGAAAGGATGCACCTGAGTCAATCAACCATGCCTCATGATCTACATGTGTACTTGAAGAAGCCAAGTACACATCCCTAACTTCATCTAAGGTGGTTTTTGCCTTCGGAGAAGGAGCATCATCAGACTCCTTTCCTTTGTCAGGAGCTTTAGATTTATAGTCCTTTTTGTAGTGCCCTTCCTTTCCACATTTTTAGCACACCTTTATAGGTTTTCCTGGAGATTTAGATCTCCCTCTAGATTTAGATCTCTAACTCGATGACTTATTTTTGTTTATGTTCTGGGACCGTCCTCATACAAATAAGGCATCACCATTCTGGCTCTCCATATTTCTCCATTTCATCACCTCTGTCAGTAAGGATAAGATTATTTCATCAAACTGCAAGGTAGTTGCATTGCTACCTATTGCAAAAACCAAAATATCCCATGAATCTCGTAGAGAACACAACAAACTAATGCACTTATCTTCATCTGAAATTTTAATATCAATAGATAATAACTAACTTACAATAGTATTAAATGCATTTAGATGCTCTATCACCGAGTTTCCATCTTTCATCCTTAGGTTATACAAACTTTTCCATAGGAACAATTTATTCACGAGAGACTTATATTGGTACAAAGTCCCTAACTTGTGCCACAAATCCTTCACCATAGCTTCCCTTGATACATTCAAAAATATTGAATCTAAGACACACAATCATATTGTGCTCTTTGCCTTCCGATCCAATTTGTCCCATCCTTCATCGGGCACTCCCATTTGTTTAGTACCTAGATCTACCATGATCCACTGATATTTATCCACCAACATATCCTCCATCTTGAGTTTCCACAACTCAAAACTCTGACCATTAAATTTCTCGATCTCAATCTTTCCAGTACTCGCCATCTTCTTTCACTACCAGAATCGATCCTGCGGATCTCCCATTGAACCCATCAATAACAAAGTCATCCCCTTGAAGCCAAAATAGCTCTAATACCAAATGTAGGTTTTAACCCCGTACAGAAATTAACTGCATACGAATTCTAAAAACAAAAAATAAGAAATAGCAAGAGCATAACACATAAAGCAAATATACACAGAGATTTTCCCCTAGATCCCAAAACTGAGACTACCAGATTGATTTTTCATTATGTTCCTTTCAATGTTACAATACACACACAGACACACACACAGACACACACACACACACACACACACATATATATATATATACATGCCAAAGCATCCAATACCATGGACTAAAAACCATTGCGCCCAAAACCATGTGCGAAAACCATGCCCAAAACCATGAATAAAAACCATGGGCAAAACCATGGGTCAAAAAAAAATAAAATTCCTTGGGGTGTTTCCCAAGACCCCATAGAGGGGAGCTAACTGCCCCCCTCAAACCCCCCTGTGAACCCCCACTGCACATTAGTGCAACGAATGGGGGGGGGGAGGGCGGATCCGGCCCCCCTAACCCCCTGGTTTAGCTAGGGGGCTAGTCATGGAAAGAATATAACACAACCCAACAAGTGGTTCTTGTGTAACAATTAAAATATCAGTTTCATATTCCTTCTTTATACTTATGACATCTTTAATGGTGGTTATATTTTTTATAGTATCAACTTCTAAATTGGCACCAAGTTTTCGTGTGACCGAAGCATCACTCTTCATTGTAGTTGGTTCTTGTGTAACAACTACAATGTCCATTATATAACTAAATACTTCAACAATTTCCTCATCAATTTCACCAATTACTTCAATAATTTCCTCATCAATTTCACCAATTCCACCAGTACTTAGTTCTTATGGAGTAGGCTCGACATCATGTCTTCTGAATCTTGGTGGTGTGACTAAGGGTGGAGTTTCTAATTCAAGTCCTAATGACCTCATTCTCCTCGTGGGTAAAAATTCTACAAAATATTCAACAAACTTCTTTCTCTTATGAGGAATAACTAGCATCATAGTTGGTGTTTATTTAGATTTAGATAGTCATTATTCTTCATCTAGAGGGTTACTTCCATTGTTCCCCTCATTTTCCTCCAAGGGTGGCAAGATGGGATAGTCAGACTCTCCCTCACCTTCAACTTCTTTGGGATCATCATTCTGATCACAAAATCCTTCCTCACTCTCCATAGGCTCACTTATTTCTCTTGTTCCTTCTTCACCTTGTTTCCCCTCCACTGTCTCATTCATAAATTATAGGAATTACCTCCATGTTCATCAAGTATTCCTCAAGGAATCGAGGACTAGAAGCTTAACTAACTTGTGATTCATAATTTTTTTTATGTGAGTTACTTTGCACCCCTCATAGCTCAAGCCATATTTTGTAGTGTTTTAAACATGAAATAGGGAATGTTTAAGAAGGCATTATGTAGTAAGTGTGATAAAAATTGCAAATGGTAAGCGAAGATTACCTTGTATCGGCCTTCACATATCAAATACTTCTATATCATGAGGGATACATCCTTCCAAACATCTAGCAAGGAATCCCACGCATATCCATTTCCACTTGATTGTAGGAGTTTTCCTTAGTAAATTCCTTTACTACTCTAGCTAGTGACATCCTTCCTCCAAAGCAATTTTCTCCTTGCTAAGGAAACCCCATTATCCTCACTATTGCTTCTCTTGTTACCAAACCCACCATTCCTTTGACTATATATTTTCATCATCCAAGTTCTAGGAAAACTATAATGTGACTCCTAAATCGAAGCCCTATAATTTTTTGAAGCATACCATCCATCTTGCATTTTGAAACACTTAATAAATTGCTTGGTTCTTGTACAACTATGCCACATTCTTTTATTCATGCTTTATTGTGGATCCTCCCATTCCATAAATTGTATTCAACCTAATTACTAACAACTGAAATTGATATTGTTACTTGATTGTGCATGCAGGCCATGGGGGGATAATGTTTTTTATTTGTTTAAATTCAGCAAATTTCCAATTTGAATTGGGTGAGTATGGCTTATTTTAATTAGGTATGATAATGAGAAATGTAAGGTAGATTTGTTGAGGGTGGAACCTCCTCCCCCCCCAACTCAATAATTTGAACAACCACATTCATGGGTTGGGTAGTTGATGGCCAAGTCATAAATCATATTTATTCAAAGTAATAAATGTGTGTCAAATAGTCTCGTACTTGATTTGATCTTACCATAAGTAATGCGAAAGTTGTATGATCTAGAGTTGATGACACACTGAATTGTAATGATGTTGGCATGTGTTATATGGAGTGTGTTATCACAAAACCCAACCCTGATAGGCTGCTGATCAGGAAGACATTGTGTAACTCTTTCAAACCAACTTCTGGCTGAGGCTTAGCCTCCTCAACTTGAGAGGGCTCTCTCATTGGATTAAAGATTTTTGATAAGGATTAGATGGCTAACTCTATGAAATAAGTCAACAAATGTAAATGGTTGAAACACAATTAGTAAATATTCATTGGGCTTATGGAGTCAAAAAAGTTTCAGTATGACAATAAGGTTAGCTTTACATGGAAGTTAGGGCATCTAGAATTCAACATATGGATAGTACATCAGAAGCATAAAGGAAAACACAGTCTACAAATGTATGAAGGAAATTAGAGCATATCCAATGAATTCTAAGTAATCATACATTCATACCACTGTAAGTAATGAGAAAATGACAACCATAAGACATTTTGAACATTTAATTCCTTTTGAATCGTAAGAAGCAAAGCCAAATGCTGTATTACTTAAAACAAAGTTTTACACAAAAGCATTACAAAAAATTCCCACCTCTAGTGCATTACATCTTCTCCCATATATAGAGTTCATTACATGACTTAGATTCCTTCCTCCAACATGATGGGAATTCGAATTCTTCCTAAGTTGACACCTATTGACACTTAAAACCAACTATTTAATATAACTGACTGTTAAATAGCAGTTCTAGAGACCTAATACAACTAGGAGTGTAAATCCTTATTATGATTACAACAACCTTATCAAGGAACTAAACATTCCCTTTGACACCTATAACTCCATGAATTCGAATTTCATGATGCCCATAACCCTCCAGCTGGCCTTTAATAACTTCTCCTTCATCTATCCTGAAAACTAGGAGACTGTTCCCTCCTCTGTTCTGGCTAAACAATAGGTGTTATGACAGAGCTCGTATCTCCTCATCAAAAATGTATTTTGGAAAACTGAAGGAGGCTTTTGTAGACCACTCTGTGCTGAAAAAACACCTCTCTTGGTGTTTTCCAATACCTTTCCTACTTCCCAGAAACTGACTTTGAATATTAGGTGTAAACCAGAAAATTCTGATTTCTGAGAAACGGCTCCTATAGTAGTTTGTAGCGCACTTTGAGTCATCCACTTCTCCCAAATCATACTGAATTTGAAGAAAATGAAAGAGATTTTTCTAGTTAAGTATGTTTGGAATAAAAGCCACTTTTAGTTTCCAAAATATGCTTTTATTTGCTATAGAGACCTCCTGGAAGTTGATTACTTAAAACAAATTTTCTGCTTAAAAAGGGTTTCTCAATGATTTCGTAGCGCAAGGTTTGGTATGTGTAGATGTCTTCATTTCTTGAATTTACCTTTTTATTAGGGCTCAAAACTTCTCAAGTGATCTTATTACACCTCTACAGCAACATCCCTGTCAGAAATAATCCCCTTTTTCTTTCAAGATAGATCCTCACAAACAAAACTATCACCTTCAGCAGTTTAGTAGCACACTACGAAACTGCTGTGTGAGTCAAAAACATAGTTTTTTTTCAAAATTTTCTTTCTTGAGATTTTTCAAGGGCTTCACCATATTCTAGTAGGCCATACAAAACTGACATCATCCATCCAAAAACAAAAAGGTAAGTTCTACATCAAAATTGTATTAAGACTCCTCACTTACTGTGTGGTTTATTTTAGTTGAGGATGCCCTTCAAGTTTACCCAGCTGAATCTCCAAGTCTTCAATTTTCCTCTTCATCACTCTAATGTTGGTTCTAGGCCTATTAGTAATCCATCTGATGTATCTTGCCTCCTTAATAGTAGGGACAATCCAAGTGAAATATTGAGCTTTTCTGCTCACTGCTTGAGGTTTTGAATTTTTCTCATGTTCCCACTCATCCTTCATTTTGTTGAAGTTGACCTTTTCAGTTGCATTTCTTCTTGTCCTTTTCTCAAGTTTGGCAATTTCATGCTTGGAAAGCTTCAAGTTCTCCTTAACCTCCTCAAAGCTTTGTCTTTCTTCTTGAGTGCTAATTGCCTTGTTTCTATCATTCTTGTGCATTGGTGATGGTTGTACCGGTGATGATATTTCCTTAGCCCTAGGGCTAAGTCCTGTTTCAGCTCTTGTGATATCTTCCTTTCTTCTGACATTTTCTCCTTTAAAATCTCTTTAGATAAAACAACCTGGAAGAAAATGCCTTGCTTAATTGGGGAGCTGCCTTGCTTGAATTTGATGAATATTTCTGATCTCTACTCACCATGGGCTTGTTTACTCAAACTAAGAATTTTATCAAATGTCTATTGCATGAACACGACCAAGATCAACATGAATATGTCTAGGATCAATTATCCCTTCCCTTTTTTTGAAATTTGAAATGACTACGGACAAATGACCCCTAACGAATCTAATGATGGATATGAATGGTTGCATGTAAGTGGTAAGGTTCATGGATTGACAGCTGATGATGAAAATCTAACAAATTCTAGTGGATTTGACAGATAGACAAGATTTAATAGGAAACCCCGATTTCGTCACAGGCTAAGAAAACTCCTAGACACAAATCCCTGATTTTGTAGTGCATCCAATGTATTTTCAGAGTTTTGCGCTATGAAAACTCTTAGACAATTTCGTAGCGCCTTCAAAATTTTAAAATGACCAGATACATAATTTTTTTGAAATGATATGGGATTTATAAGGGGTAAAACAAGGTTGTTGACTTTGATTTAATAGTGGAAATAAGATTCCAACTCTATGATTTAGACTCTAAAACAAAAACAATAAAAATGACTTGACCAAGACTAGCACAAAAACTTTGGAAGCATGCGGGTTGTCCAAAATTTTAGAAATTTTTTTTCAATGATAACTGTGGCTCCACTTGGGATAGTGTGCCCTTGTGGTACACTAAGAACCTGCAGCTCCAGTGCTGCTATCCATCTTTTAGAATAGAATTTTGAAATGCTACTCAATCTGCTTTCCAAGCTTTAATGATTTTTGCAAGAGGGACTTAATCTACACCTACTAAAAAAAAATGCTTCGTCAACCTACCCTGAGCTTATTAGCATATTCCTACCTACCCTATTAGTTGTGATTTCCACTTTAGGTCAGGCAACATGATATTTCCAATAAATCCAATCAATTGTCTTTTATGATATTTGAGGCTCTTGACTGCATTCGACCTCAAAATAACCATGATAGTGAGATGACCAAATCAACTTATATTGTACATGATCTTCATAATGCAAATGAAAATGAAATACTGGTGTGCAAAGCTTTGCCATGTATTCATTTATAGGGTCAAAGAGATCATGGTTATTTTGATGATCATCATAACATTCTACATCTTCAGACAACTGATTATCAACCACACAAAATTCCTTTGATATGCTATCCAACGGCTTTTTTGAATGATTCCCACAAACAATGTAATTATCCTCATTATTATGATCATTCTATGATGTAAGCTACTGCAAGGAATTACAAAAATGAACAACCTGAGGGTTATCAAAAATTTCTTCCAGTATTTCTTCTTGGTGTTTGTAATCATTTTCATACTCTTTATGATCAAAAGACTGGCAAGTTTGTTGCATCTTCACGTTAATCTCAGAGGATGTAATATGGTTTTCATAAGTAAACCCCTGCTGATTTTCATGCTGCATTTCATGGGATGTTATCCTTTCTTCTAGTTGTTGAAATGTATTGTTATGAAGAGCCTCTAAAATTTCTTCATCCATAAATTCATCATCATCATAACAATCCTCCAAATATTGAATAAAACTCGCAAAATGTTTACAACAATCTTTGACCAACAATAAGGAGGGATGACACTCTTTAGACATGTCATAAAATACATCATGGAAATTAGCAAGAGAATATAATGAACCATTTTCCAAGATTTTATACCAAGACCATGTTTTTCCTTCTAAAGTGGTCATAAAAATCTTCATGAGACAATCTTCAGGGAACTAAACCTTAAGATTGCATACATGCATATGGAACCTAACTAGATGAAGAGTAGCATTGTCTTTCTTTTCATCACTAAATATTGGAAGATCATCTAATCAATCAAGCTTTCACATAGGATTTGGAAAACCAGGGATATGAGACTGATTCATAGGGGCATACCTGGCATTTATTCTTGCAATGGAACTCATCTTGACACTTCATCAAGCTACTGATCTTCTAGCAGTGGAGTCACCTTCCAATTTGTTATTTGATGTGTGGAGTCACCAAGGTAGTTGCACTTGATTTTGGGAATGAATAATCTTCAGGCTCTCGGCAGATGCACCAAAATGTTATCAAAAAACCTAACCCTAATAGGCTGCTGATCAGGAAGACATTGTGTAACTCTTTCAAACCAACATTTGGCTGAGGCTTAGCCTCCTCAACCTGAGAGGGCTATCTCACTGGATTAAAGATTTTTGATAAGGATTAGATGGCTAACTCTATGAAATAAGTGAACAAGTGTGAATGGTTAAAACACAATTAGTAAACATTCATTGGGCTTATGGAGTCAAAATTTTTTTAGTATGAAAATAATGTTAACTTTACATGGAAGTCAGGGGATCTAGAATTCAACATATGGATAGTACATCAGAAGCATAAAGGAAAGCACCGTCTACAAATCTATGAAGGAAGTTAGAGCATAGCCAATGAATTATAAGTAATCATATATTCATACCACTGTAAGTAATGAGAAAAGGACAACCATAAGACATTTTGAACATTGAATTCCTTCTGAATCCTGAGAAGCAAAACCAAATGTTGTATTACTTAAAATAGAGTTTTACACAAAAGCAGAATATGAGAGTTCTTTACAAAAAATTCCCACCCCTGGTGCATTACATCTTCTCCCATATATAGAGTTCATTACATAACTTAGATTCCTTCCTCCAACATGAGGGGAATTCAAATTCTTCCTAATTTGACACCTATTGACACTTAAAACCAACTATTTAATATAACTGACTGTTAACTAGCAGTTCTAGAGACCTAACACAACTAGGAGTGTAAATCCTTATTATGATTACAACAACCTTATCTAGGAATTAAACATTCCTTTTGACACCTATAACTCCATGAATTCGAATTTGATGATACCCATAGCCCTCCAGCTGGCCCTTAATAACTTCTCCTTCATCTGTCCTAAAAACTAGGACACTGTTCCCTGCTCTATTCGGGCTAAAACATAGGTGTTGGGACAGAGCTAATATCTCATAATAAAAAATGTATTTTGCTAAACGAAAGGAGGCTTTTGTAGACCACTCTATTCTGAACAAAAACCTCTCTTAGTTTTTTCAAATACCTATCCTACTGCCCAGAAACGAACTTTGAATATCAGGTGTAAACCGGAAAATTCTGATTTTTGAAAAACTGCTCCTATAGTAGTTTCATAGCGCACTTTGAGTCATCCACTTCTCCCATATCATACTGAATTTGAAGAAACTGAAAGAAGTTTTTGTATTTAAGTATGTTTGGAATAAAAACCTCTTTAAATTTTCCAAAATATGCTTTCAGTTTCTCTAGAGACCTCCTGGAAGTTGACTACTTAAAACAAATTTTCTGCTGAAAGAGGCTGCTTTAGTGATTTTGTAGTGCAAGGTTTGGTATGTGTCTATGTTTTCATTTCTTGAATTTACCTTTTGATTAGGGCCCAAACCTTCTCAAGTGATATTATTACACCTTTGCAGCAACATATCTTTCAGAATAATCCCCTTTTTCTTTCAAGATAGATCCTCAAAAAACAAAACTATCACCTTCAGTAGTTTTGTAGCGCACTACAAAACTACTGTGTGAGTAAAAAACACAGTTTTTTATTTTTTTTTTCAAAATTGTCTTTCTTGAGATTTTTCAACAGCTTCACCATATACTAATAGGCCATACAAAACCAACATCATCCATCCAAAAATAAAAAGGTAAGTTCTACATCAAAATTGTATTAAGACTCCTCACTTGCTATGTGGTTTATTTTAGCTGAGGATGCCCTTCAAGTTTACTCAACTGAATCTCCAAGTCTTCAATTTGTCTCTTCATTAGTCTAATGTTGGTTTTGGGCCTATTATTAATCTATCTGATGTATCTTGCCTCCTTAATAGCAGGGACGGCCCAAGTGAAATATTGAGCTTTTCTGCTCACTGCTTTAGGTTTTGAATTTTTCTCATGTTCCCACTCAACCTTCATTTTGTTGAAGTTGACCTCTTTAGTTGCATGTCTTCTTGCCCTTTTCTCAAGTCTGGTGATTTCACGCTTGGCAAGCTTCAACTTCTCCTTAACCTCCTCAAAGCTCTGTCTTTCTTCTTGAGTGCTAACTGCCTTGTTTCTATCATTCTTATGCATTGATGATGGTTGTACTGGCGATGATATTTCCTTAGCCCTAGGGCTAAGTCCTGTTTCAGCTCTTGTGATATCTTCCTTTCTTCTGACATTTTCTCCTTTAAAATCACTTTAGATAAAACAACCAGGAAGAAAATCCCTTGCTTAATTGAGGAGCTGCCTCGCTTGAATTTGATGAAGATTTCTGATCTCTGCTCACCATGGGCTTGTTTACTCAAACTAAGAATTGTATCAAATGTCTATTGCATAAACATGACCAAGATCAACATGAATATGTCTAGGATCAATTAACCCTTCCCATTTTTTGAAATTTGAAATGACTGTAGACAAATGGCCCCTGACAAATCTAATGATGGATATGAATAGTTTCATGTAAGTGGTAAGGTTCATGGATTGACACCTGATGATGAAAATCTAACAAATTATGGTGGATTTGACAACTAGACAAGATTTAACAGGAAACCCCAATTTCGTAGCGCGCTACGAAAACTCCTAGACATGAATCCTTGATTTTGTAGTGCATCTAGTGTATTTTCAGAGTTTTGCACTATGAAAACTCCTAGACAGTTTCGTAGCACCTTAAAAATTTTAAAATGACCAGATACATGAAATTTTTGAAATGATATGGGATTTATAAGGGGTAAAACAAGGTTGTTGACTTTTATTTAATAGTGGAAACAAGACTCCAACTATATGATTTAGATTCTAAAACAAAAACAATAAAAATGACTTGACCAAGACTAACACAAAAACTTTGGAAGCATGCGGGTTGTCCAAAACTTTAGAAAACTTTTTTCAGTGATAACAGAGTGCTACTAAGTTAGTGGTAAAATTAGTGGGGTTCTTAATAGAATAGAAATATTACTGAATTATTTTTGCGATGTTGGTACTTGGGAAATGTCAACAACTAATAGTGCTTTGACCTAACAAATATAGGCGACTGAGAGTGTTTTTTACTTGACAAGTATCAACAACTAATGATGTTTTTACTTGACAAGAGTTGTTAATTCTCTTATAAAAATCACAACATCATTTATGGAAAGAAAATCACAAAGTAGAATATAAAGATTATTTGAAATTAAATGACTAAGAAAGGTATTTATAATTTATTTATTTTTGTTTCCAAGTGTCAGCAAGTTGTTTTCACCTATCATTTGTTTAAATGCACTCTAGGAGTTTTCACAGTTGAAATTTTATAATTATTATATATTTTTTAATATTAGATGACAAGCACGAACAAGTTGGTTTTCACTTTTCATCTATCAAACTTCTCTCCTAAGAGTTTTCACAATTGGATTCTTTTATCTTTTTGATATTGTGGTGGAGGTGTAGATGTGGAGGACTACTTTCCCTCAAGCAGAATTTCTAATTGAAGATTGGCAATAGCTTGCTTGATGAATGAGTCACTTGAAGTTGGGTGATGATACATGTGGAGATGCTTCCCATTAACAAGTAAAGGGTATGTTGTCCTTCTATGGTCACCAGTTTGGAAACCGTATTATTGAATAGTATGTCTATCTCATACGGTCCAAGCCATCTAGTGCACAATTTTCCCTTAAAGTCCTTAAATTAGGAATCATATAGGACTCCCCAATCCCCAGGTTGGAATAGCTTCCTCTTGATCAATTGATTGTGCCATTTGGCTCTTTATTGTTGCACAAGATCTTTGTTTTAATGTAGCCAAACAATTTTCATCAAGTTCATGAAGTTGTTCTAATTTATGATTTTGTGTTGTTGAGAAATCCATAACAACTTCTATTGCAGTTGTGAGTGTGTTGATTTCAAATTCAATGGGAAATATGGGGAACTTCCCATATGCCAACTCAAATGGAAAAATATTGTGTTTCATCAAGTTGTCTCATAAGCCCATAAGGATTCGGGAAATTGATCAACCCAATTATACAAATGATTGGCTACTATTTCAGTGAGGATATTCTCAAATACTTTATCGGTGATTTCACCCTTCCTGTTTACTTGTGGGTGGTAGGGAGAAGTGACCCGATGCTAAACCTTATATTTATTTATAAGTGCCTTGATTTTATTGTGTGTAAACTGTGCTCCACCTGATAGAGCCTAGATTTACCTCAGGCTGAAAAGGTAAGCTTCTAGGTCCACATCAAACCATGCTCAACTTGGTAACTAGCACTACCAGGTCAGGAGATGGCTCTCTCTGGGTCAATCTCAGCTAGTTATGATCTCTAAGGGCTTGATATGACTGATATAGTTGCTAATGTTAGGCTAGGTATGAATGTAAAGGAGTTTGTTTGATAAAATGGTGTTTTTGTGGGCTCAAAGGGAAAGGCAGATTTTGGGTGCAGGGAATGAGGCACAGTCTTGTAGGGATTTCGATGGGGCAAGGTAGGCAATTGTAATTGGAACTATAAATCAAGTGAGGTGGATGGATTAGTGTAAGGAGGAGTTGAAGAGGGCAAGGGAAGCCATGGATCCTCTCCAAACAGTGGAAAACATTAAAAGACTAAAGCAAACTTCAAGTAGAGCACTGCATTTCTCAATGTATTCTACTTACACTCTTGTTTGTTTAGCTAAGAAGAAATAAAGAGAAATGATACATATAACACATGAACACATGAATAAATTCACAAAGCATAAGAAATCACTGTACCAAAACAAATACCATAGGGATCCCAAAGAATGCTCCAAATCCTGGTCTCAATTCCTTAGCCAAAATACTGATGTGAGTGTACAATGAAGCTCAAGGATTTCTCAAGAGTCCAACCTTCTACCAAAATCCAAAAACTACACTATGAAATTCTTAAAATATATACATTTTCTCATCCTTGTAGTAAGGGATTGAGCTCAACCATTTTCTTCAAAATAGAATTAGTTACATTAAACTTGGGCCAAATTTCTGAAAGTAGGTGTTGAAAATGAACTCGTATCTCCTAAACCATAGCACCTTTTACAAAAATGAAAGAATTTTTGTAGATAAGGTCATGTTGGAGAAAAACGTCTCTCAAATTTTGGAAATTCGTTTCCAATAGCTCGCAATCTGTTCCACAAAATCATCTCTAAAACATAAAACCATTAAAAATTTAAATCTGTGAAAATGAGTTGTAAAGATTTAGTCACATCTCGCAATCCATCACACCTGTGAATAAACTGAAAGATGTTTTTGTTATATGGCTCGTTAGTAACAAAAACCTCCTTGGGTTTTGCAAAATTACTTTTCATCTGTTGTAAAATGGCCCCGCACTAAAATGACTAAAACAGTAAAAAATATGAAAATTTTGCTTTGTTTTAATGTAGGCTCCAAATATCACTGTATATCTCCCACATAGTTGCACCTGTGCATAAACTGAAGGAGGTTTTTGTTATTTAGTATGTGATGAACAAAAACCTCTTTCACTTTTTAAAAATTCCTTACAATTATTTCAGAAACTGATTTTGTACTAAACTTGTCATTGTGTGCAACAATTGACCTCAAAACATGCATAACCAAGAATCACTCATTTATTTCTTCTAATCCAGGAACCGGTTATGGGAGTGTGATATACCGTTGGAAAGATTTTTCCGAGCTTCGTCTGATGGACACACTTGTGACATGTTTTGTGTTGAACATCATGTGCAAAACATCTAACAAAACCAAACATAGTAAGAGCTCATGTTGATCCCTGGTGACAGGCTGCGAAGACTGGAACTAACATCGGCTCCAATGGGGATGGTAGCTCCTTGGAGGTGCCAAGAACTACAGATATCTGGAAAGTAGATAGTGCCTCTTCCATTGGGCATGGATGGTCAAACAACTGGAAACCCAAAATAACGCATACCAATCCAAAAACATATACATACTACAACTTGTACATGAACAAATACCAAAAACTGAAATGCTGCCTCAGACAGCTTATTTATGTACAAATCTAATCCAATTTGCTTCAAAATTGATAGATCAAGTAACACTGTAATGCCAGATCAACCAATCAAGCAACTGTGAAAAGGATGCTGCTTGGAAGTGCTTCAACTAGGACACAAATGTAAATATTGACAGCCGTATATGCACATAACGAGTCTGGTTATGTAAAAGACAATTTGATCTATCATTCAAATTGGAAAAAAATTTCCATGTATGTTGCAATAGGATCAAAAAAACCAGACTTTGTTTGTTGCCCCAACTCCTCAATATTGAACTCCAACTGCAAACTGTCAATGCAAATATCCACGGGCAACTCTATTGTTTCTTGTTTTGAAGGAGGGAGAGTTTCCAAGAACTTTTTGGGATCTCAGAATTCATATGATTGGATCTGATCATTTAAATACTGAATCTCCTTCTCAATTTTTTCGACAACTAACTCAAAGGAACCAATTTTAGCTTTAAAAGGAAACTTCGGAGATCTCAAACATTTAAGCATGACAATGAAAAATGCTTCATCAATTTCAATATCCACTAACTGATCTCTAATTTCTTTTAAAGCTTGACAAAACACAGGGTTTGCCACATAACCTACCATTTTATTTTAGTGCATGAACAAATTAGTAAGCGCTGGAATCTCTAGATTGAGTTGGAATCACCAGGTGAATGCTTCAGCCTTCATATGTGTCTGATTGCTGTCCACCATCAACAATCAGATTTAACTTGATACATGTACTAGAGAAATTTGCAAGTTAGACTTTCCATTTATAAGACTAGACCGAAGATTGACTGGAGTAGCTTTTATCTACTTGCGCTAATGCAAAGCAAAAGTGTTTCGAAGGCTACCTGACTAATCTTCAAACTTCGTCTGTAGCTTATAAAATGAAGAATACTAACAAACAAATAAAATTTTCCTCCCTAGTACGGTCACCACTATGTTAGAGCCTAGATTTACCTCAGGCTGAAAAGGTAAGCTTCTAGGTCCACATCAAACCACACTCAGCCTAGTAGCTAGCCCTACCAGGTCAGGAGAGGGCTCTCTCCGAGTCAATCTCAGCTAGTTATGATCACTAAGGGCTTGAGATGACTGATATAGCTGCTAATCTTAGGCTAGGTATGGATGTAAAGGAGTTTGTTTGATAAAATGGTGTTTTTGTGGGCTCAAAGGGAAAGGCAGATTTTGGGTGCAGGGAATGAGGCATAGTCTTGTAGGGATTTCAATGGGGCAAGGTAGGCAATTTTAATTGGCACTATAAATCAAGTGAGGTGGATGGATCAGACTGAGGATGAGTTGAAGAGGGCAAGGGAAGCCATGGATCCTCTCCAAACAGTGGAAAACATTAAAAGACTAAAGCAAACTTCAAGTAGAGCACTGCACTTCTCAATGTATTCTACTTACACTCTTGTTTGTTTATATGAGAAGAAATAAAGAGAAATGATACATATAACACATGAATAAATTCACAAAGCATAAGAAAGCATTGTACCAAAACAAATGCCACAGGGATCCCAAAGAATGCTACAAATACTGGTCTCAATTCCTTAGCCAAAATACTGATGTGAGTGTACAATGAAGCTCAAGGCTTTCTCAAGAGTCCAACCTTCTACCAAAATCCAACAACATCACTATGAAATTCATAAAATATATACATTTTCTCATCCCTGTACTAAGGAATTGAGCTCAACCATTTTCTTCAAAATAGAATTAGTTACATTAAACTTGGGCCGAATTTCTGAAAGTAGGTGTTGAAGATGAACTCGTATCTCCTAAACCATAACGCCTGTTACAAAACATAAATATTTTTTTGTATATAAGGTCATGTTGGAGAAAAACCTCTCTCAAATTTGGGAAATTCATTTCCAGTAGCTCGCAATCTGTTCCACAAAATTATCTCTAAAATAGAAAGTCATTAAAAATTTAAATCTGTGAAAATAAGCTGTAAAGATTTAGTCACATATCCCAATACATGACACCTGTGAATAAATGGAAAAAGGTTTTTTTTTTTATATGGCTCGTGCTCAACAAAAAATTCCTTTGTTTTTGCAAAATTACTTTCCATCTGTTGTAAAATGGCCCCATACTAAAATGACTAAAACAATAAAAAGATATGAAAATTTTTCTTTGTTTTAATGTAGGCTCCAAATATCACTGTATATCTCCCACATAGTAGCACCGGTACATAAACTAAAGGAGGTTTTTGTTATTTAGTATGTGATGAACAAAAACCTCTTTCACTTTTTAAAAATTCCTTACCATTATTTCAGAAACTGATTTTGTACTACACTTGTCATTGTGTGCAACAACTGACCTCAAAACATGCATAACCAAGAATCACTCATTTATTTATTCTAATCCAGGAACCGGTTATGGGAGTGTGATATACCGTTGGAAAGATTTTTCTGAGCTTCTTCTGATGGACACACTTGTGACATGTTTTGTGCTGAACATCATGTGAAAAACATCTAACAAAACTAGACATAGTAAGAGCTCATGTTGATCCCTGGTGACAGGCTGTGAAGACTGGAACTAACACCACCATTGGTGACTAATTCCCTTGGTACTCCATATTAAATGAATATTTATTCATATAAAAAGATAGTAACAACTTTCTATGTGGTTTTTGATAGTGTTATTGCCTCAACCCACTTGGTCACATAGTTAGTGTAGACCACGATATAATATTTTTGATGTGATAGAGGATTAATTGGGCCCATGAAATTGTGCGCTCATTTATCAAATGGCTTGGTTACTATATGCATTTGTGATGGAATGTCATCAAATTGGATGGGTTTTCCCATCCACTAGAAGTTATCACATCCTCTAATGTATTTATTGGAATCCTAGAATATAGTGGGCCAATAATAACCCATGCTCAACACTTTATGGCTCGTTCATTTATCTATAAAGTCGCCACATAGGGACCATCATAAAAAATCTTGATAATATCATGCATTTCATCCTCCCTAACACATTTGTGGATTGTTTGATCGACCCATATGTAAAATAGGTAGCCATCTATCCATGAGAACCTGATACTTTGCTAGATGATATTTTATCTTTCTTGGGGAGAAACATGACTTGGTAGTTTTCAAGGTGTTTTGCAATGTCCACATACTAGGGCATATGGGTGGACACTGCAAATAGATGTTCATCTGGAAAGCTATCTTCTACCGAAGAATTGATAATATTCATAACAAGCCTAGATAGAAAATCTGCAACTACATTATATTTAAAAGGTTTATTAATAATTGCAACATAAAATTCTTGCATTAATAACAACCATCTGATAACTCGTACACTAGTAATAGGTTTATTAGCTAAATACCTAATAATTGAATGGCCCATGTGTGAAAAGATAAGGTAGCCAGTTATATAATATCTAAACTTGTTAATTGTGAATATGAAAACAAGAAATTCTTTGTCCGCTACTGTGTAATTCAATTCCACTTCTGACACGTTTTTGCTAGCATAATAGATGGTGTATGGATTCTTATCTTCTTCTTGTCCAAACATAGCTCTAAAATTAGTGTCAGAAGCATTTGAGGTGATATGGAATGGAAATTTCTAGTTAGGTATGTGTAACATAGGAGATTTACACACAAGTGTTTCTAATTTATCAAAAGTAGATTGACCATTGTTAGTCCATATAAATGATGCATTTTTCATAAGTAATGCATGCAAAGTGGATGAAATTTTAGAATTATTTTCAATGAAACAATGATAATATCATGTTTTTCCCAAAAAATATGCATACTTCTTTCTATTTTTTGGAGGTAGTAACCTGAATGACAATGATTGAGAGGAGATGTCCAAGAACTACTCCTTCTGTCATAATCATGTGGAATTTTTTTATACTCAATGTAAGATTAGCTTGTTTAAATCATTGTATTTTTTTATTATATAAATTAGATAGTCCTTCATCGAATTTAGTTCCATACTATGTCAAATCATCCATATAAATTTCAAGACTATCGTTAGTTAGGTCAAAAATATTCCTAGTATTTCATGTTGGAAGGTAGTATGTGCCTTGCATAGGCCTAAAAAAAGAATGTGATATGAAAATGTGCCCCATGGGTAGGTCAAGGTCATCTTATATTGGTTTTCTACTGATATTTGAATATGATTATATCTGCTAAAGCCATCAAGGAAAGAAAAATGTTTTTTCCATAATAGTGTGTCTAGGACCTTGTCAATGAACAATAGGGGAAAATGGTCTTTTTTTGTTTCTTTATTTAATTATTGATAATACACACACATTTCCAGCTTGTCATTCTTATTTGGGATGATCACCAAGGGGGAAACCCACTCGCTGTCAGATATTTGATAAATAAAATTAGCATCCAATGGTTTCTATATTTCTTGTTTAACCACATCCCTAAGGGCAGGATTCATTCTCCTTTGAGACTGTTAAGTGGGAGTACAATCCTTAATAATATAAATGTGATGTGTATACCCTTCACATCCTTGTAATCCCAAATGAAAGCTTCATTCTCCTTCTTTAGGACTTGTAACAACTTATCGATCTATTTGGGGATAAAATTCGGTTTAATGTTTTGTGCTTTTCCTAGCTCAATTTCAATAGGGATACTATTATGAATGATTGTCATTTATCTTTTCTCCTCTTCTAATTCCATTTCAGGATCCTCAAAATCATCGTTCTCTATCATTGATTCTATCAGTTGGTAAATAGGTTATGGGATAGAAGGGGGGACTACCAATAAAAATATTAATGATATCATACTTTGTTTTTAGTTTTAAAGGCCACAGATTTTTCAATTAACAAAACTAGTCAAACATTTTCATTTTCAAGTTCAAAATCAACCTATATGGGATCTTCACAAGCTATGATAGGTTTTATTGGGAAATAAAGAGTCACGCTGTTTGTAGAATCCCAATGATAAATTGCCATATTTCCTATTCTACACCTAATGTAAGTGTCAGCCATGGAAAACCATGGCCTTCCTAGTATCAAGGGGTGACCACAAAAAAAAGATTTTGTTTTGAGGACTACAAAGTCTATTGGGTAAGCCCAAGAGTATATAGAAACAATCATGTCTTCTAGAATCCCTTTTGGTCGAGTGGTGGACCAATTGCTAATTCAAGAATAGTAGGGGTAGGTCTAAGGGGTATGGATCCTAAAATATAGCATGTTTCTTTGGTCATGATGTTAATAATTGCCCCTAAATCCACTAATATAATGAAAAACTTCTTCTTTGGACTAGGACAGTGACATTCAGATTTTTGGGATCATCATATTTATTAGGTGTATCCCCCCCCCAAAAAAAAAACATAAAAATTAAATAAGATAATTTCCCCAAAACATTAATAGTAGGTGGATCCTTAGGCTTTCTCCCCGGCGTTTTAAGACATACGTCCCGAACAATTTTGGCATAAATTTGCATGTCTCTTATTTCTTGTAATAATGGAATCTTAATGCACAAAATTTGAATCTCCCCTAATAAATTGAACTCGAGTTGTGGAGTTATCTTAACTATTTCCAAACTTTCTAGATATGGAGGAGCAATAACTTGGATGTTAGTTGGGATAGAATCGACTACTTGGGTTTTTGTTGCTACTCCAAAGCTTATGGTATCCATGGAGTCCTCATTTTCTTCATGATTGTGTCTCACTTCAAAAGGTGAGGGTTCATCCTCCTCTTGTTATGTTATTAATAGTGGGTTTTGCGAGTGAAGTATCTTCCTAGACAGAGTGTTATATCACTACATGCAAGGGATTTAATTCTATAGGTTGGGAAGCTTGAAATTTTAGCGTACTGAATCATCTTATTATTTGGATTTGGTGTGGCTTGAATGGATAATTGAGGTCCAATTCCAAGGCCATTCATGGGAGAATTCATTGTTGCATTTATAGGAAATTGTAATTGAGGATACAGAGGTAGCAATGGGGGTAGTTGTGGCTGGGGTGCTTGTTATGAAACCAGCTCAAGAAAGATAGAAAAGATAGATCAATGCCTTAGAATTCAGCCTCTTCGAGGGGGCAACCTCCTTTACATTACATAAATGAACAATTCTTGGATGA